>JAECUM010024799.1:0-75250 GCA_016617855.1 Megalonaias nervosa | reverse complement strand
GATTTTAATAATTATCTCTTCATGTTTTTTTTTTTTAAAAAAATCATCCAAAAGGACGTGTCCACGTTTTATCTGAATTAATTGCTGATCAGCAGAAAATTATTACATCTTTCCAGCGTTTGCTCCTGAAGCGTCTTAATGGAGTTTTTGACGGAAAACAAAAATGTTGCAGAATAGCAATCGACACAAGATGTCAGGTTCATTTGACAATAACCAACCTTTTATTATATATGTAGATATATCGTTCATATTTTAAAGAAGAAGCGTTACGCTTTTCTTACTTGTATTAACGAGACCAAATCGTCATGACAATTAAGCATCGTGTACCCACCCACCCCTTACCATACCACGTATTGCCTATCTTGCTCTAAGAAATGATGTTAAAGCCAAAACATCGAAACAGCATCCATTGAGTTTTTAATTCTTGTATACCGATAACAGATGACATGCCTTATCTGGAGGTAATTAATCCGTTTAAGTGAAACTAAGCACATGTGGCTTTATTAAGAACTAAAACAGATTTTAAAAGTGTTTTTGGAATCTGTATGTTCATAGTTATGCATTTTTTCACCGTAGAAAAATGTCTAAAAGTGAATAATAAGGTTCGGAAATTAAACAGTTTTCAGAAGATATATTTGTCTTTTAAAGCAATTTGTACGCATTTTGCAGTTGTGACGAAATTGCGGTTGAACTTATTTAAAGAACAGAATGTCATTCTCATATTTAGGCCCTGAATACGGACTACAAGTTTGTTGCGATTTACAAACATGGATTTAGTTCTTTTTCAAATTGCATCTGTTGCGATTTCATTTAATGGAAGGTAGAAAATGCAGTAAACAGTGGCAAATATATATTAGCCCCAAATACTACACCTGACCCTAGAACTCATTTCTATTTTCCCTCCTGTATAATCACTACAATTTTATAAAGCTTGAACCGTCCTTATTTCAAAAGCTTGGTCCGTCATCTTATCCCGCATCTGCCAAAATGCCGGGTTTGGGGTATATATAGTCCTAGATACTACCTTAGGGGACATCATATAATCTAGGGCCTTGAGGGGACATATTTAAGAAATAATATTACAAAAACTTAGCATAACTGATAAAATATTTTATCAGCCGGATTAGTGTATACGAAATAAATTTTACTGCATTATATCAGAACATACATAATATGAGTTGAATGCTTCCTTAAACGTGTCACATTCAGGAAAATGAACTATGAAAGCGACATCCGGGTGACATTTCTTGTATGAAACCTTATGTATGTCGATAATATAAGTTACCATCGGCCGACATAGGGGGCGCTCACCAGTTATTATGTACTTTTGAGAGAGTGACATATGTAAAATGAAGTTGTTTGCATTTGAAACATGCACAGTGGAGAGACTGCTAATTTTGATGTAATGTGCCTGACATTTCTTTAGATACTGTACTTATGGAAATTGTTCATGATCTAACCACACTGCTAACTAAAATGACTGCTCCATTGTGCTAAACAAAATCAGCCTGACTTAATCTAAAGTACACTATCTTTAGCACTTATTCAAATAAGGAAAATGAATTTTGCCCAGCTGGAAAATATCAGCGTCTGAAAGTGCAATGGATGAATTACCAAATACATAAAAAAAAATTTACAATTTACCTCTGAAGTCCAGGAAGTGAAAATTACGAAGTGGAGCTAGCAGTTTTTTGAAAGTTGCACATCTGAAGTAAGGCCAAGATGCATACTCTATAACCCATATTACATCCATCAATTATACACCAACATAAAGGGAATTAAAGGTTCTTTGAACAATACCTAAGATATACAATGTCTTTTTTTAGATAACCAGTACAACCAGTGAGGAAACCCGAGGAAATTCTTTTTCTTTAAAATTCTAACCCTTTTGCAAATTACGAAACTTTAGAGCGCCACCAAAGCTTAGGTCTTCCTTATATATGTTTATGGTGTAAAGTGCCTTAGGGTGAACACATGGTTGTTGCCTTTAGTTCTTAACCTGCACACCTAAGCAGTAAAGTATAATGAGGTCTCTCTGCCGAACCCCTATTTTGTATTAAGACGAAAGCAAGATTACCCCCCAACCCCAGTATAACAAACTATGAAAACAGCTTGTTGAGGCAACAGAGTCGATTTCATTATTGATCACCTGTCAAGGATCTACCACTGTATCATCATCGTCGTCATATAAAATAGGGTTTGTCTTAGAAACTCCCATTATACTCTACTACTGCGGTTTTTTACTTGACATCGCTAGCGATTTTATTTATATTTTATACAAAATTACTATATCTAACATTCACACAAAAATACTATTCCTAACATTGTCATAAAATTCCAATCCGCTAATAATAAATCGCTTGGATTTGCAGGTCAAACGTCTGACTAATAAAATGAATGCGCTATTAATGACTAGCTGGGATTTTGCAAAATAATCAATAATTTACACACACAGCTACCTGTCGAGATATTTTTGATATTCACGCAAAATTTACATGAATTGCTAGAGATTTAACCAATCTAAAAAATCCACCTTACTAAAATTAATACTGTCAAACTTTTATATCCTAACGCAAATGTATTTATCCAAGCAGAGAAGTATCTTTTATCATCAATATTACAAAGGCCAGATTTTACGATAACAACTGTTTCAATTTTATGACATTTGATCTTATTACCATCATCTCAACATAACTAGAAAATCCGTCTAACGCAGCTTTATAATTATCAAATCCTATCACCTTGCCGACTACATTTCTTTTAATTCCCTTAGCTCGTTTCTTAACTTTATTATCAGCTAATTTTAGGCAGTACATTTTACTACGTAATCCGATGAACTACGATAGGAACAAAGGTTGTCTCATCCTTAAATTTTCCTATTACTTTTTTGTTATTGTCACAGTGGAATCTGTTGTTTTTCCGATAATATGAAAGATCAAACATTTATCGGTTATCATAAAACGCTTGATAAATATCGTCAGATTTTATCTTGTACATAAGTGAGTCAATGTCAGTAAATAACAATTCTGCATCAGGCCACTTAACCATAACAAAGTCATAATGAAATTGGTACATTGGCCATTTTGATATTTCAAGAACTGCCATACCGACATAAACTGGCCTATTTAACTTCAAGTTTGTCTTTCTTCGTTGAATGGCTACTAGATTTTCATTAAATATTTTTATATTAACAAAATCAACAGATGGTACAAATTTATTACGACGTTCCACATTATTGACTATCTCAATACTGACTCGCTTTCTGATATTTTCTATGGTCTTGCCAAAGACACTGTTATTCATAAGCTTGAGAAAAAGCCTTTTTCGAATTCTGTTTTGGCAGCTGCTCCTCGTGCTGTGTTTGAGTCGATTAACTCTTCATCTTCAGTGATTGATTAAATTTTAGCACACGATGAATATTTCTTAATACCAGACCATGATCAACTGCTTCATTAAGATTTTTATAATGACAAACGTATCTCCGTTTCTCACACAGATTAGGAACTAATTTTTTAAAAACAGATTTACCACTAGTGCTACTATTAGACGAATAATTTTTCTGCTCATAGGATAATAAACTGTAGTCGCTCAGCATCGACTCTGGACAGAATGGATAGTCGTTATGCTTATCATGAAGTTCAACAGGATAGAAAATATCAACTTCAACAAAATAACTGACATTATCCGGTATAGTTTTATCAGTTTCATCAAAAAACTGTTTTTCACTAATCCACCTAAACCGGCCATACGGCATAGACTCCGTTAGACCGTAGCCGTACAAGTTATTCGATTCTAGATAGGCTATAAAACTTGATGGAGCTGTACTATCATAGTCGCGTAGATATTTATTACTAGCCCTAGCATATTTTTTGCTATTACACTTATTCCGCCTCGGATTCCACGTTCTATAAAGTTGAACATATCAGGGTCTGTTAGCAGCTCCAGTTTTATTTTACTGTGTTTCAGTAATGTGTCCCAACTTATTCCTGGTGCTGAGTAATACCACGCTGGGTCGAGTCCATAGTTATCAGCGCTGACATCTCTGAAAGTTACAAATATATCTGCGAGCAACAATACATCTGTGATCAGATACAGGTCATGATAATCTACCAAGTTTTTGCAGCCGAACGAATCCCAAATCAATTTCGCATAGGCATACTTATCGTCACTAACACTTTCGAGATTTAACCTAGAATAAAACTTGTCCTGGTCAGGTAGACACGTTTCATCAAATCTACTCCAATCGTCTAGATATTCGTAGGGAAAACTTCCGTTTCGTGTCAATAAACTGCCAGCAGTTTCACCGAAATGCTCAATCAATTTATTAAATTGACTACAGCCTCGCACAAGCTCGTCTAGCGACGCTGCCATAAACTGCAGACTATCAATAAATCTCAACTTGCCTAGTGTCACTTACATATACTTTTCAGTATTATTTGGGATGCACTTTATTTTATTGTTGTTACTAATTTTCAAGCGGTTTATTATATCTATATTACCGAACGCTTCAACTATAATATGAGCGTCATATCCTCTGAAATTATGAAATACAACGGGAATAAAATCCGGTGCGGTATATTTTAAGTTACATTTGTCGTGTGCCGGACAACGATAATTTCCAGTGATATAGCAGTGATCTTTTACTTTATCTTGAGGCAAAAGCGCATGTTCACAAATATAACATAGTTTTGCTTTGGCAAATTCAGCTTCTTGCTTTAATGTTAGTGGTTTCATTGCTACTGTCTTAGAGACTAATATCAGGATGAGATCAATATCGGCGATAAGGTTCCTTAGCAACCAGACAGTAAATCATTACTGGTTTTGATAAAGATTTCTCAACTGCACACACGATCTTATACGCTGTGCCACAGGGAATAATCTCATGTATTTTCCTTGTTTTATTAGGTTATTTTCTGTTCCTTGCACAGGAAATAAAATTCACACGAAATTTGCGTATACTATAAAAGGCACTTTCATCTTGTGCATGTAATTTGTAAATTGTAATATTTTTACATCTTCGCCAGGCATAGAGAGTTTTTGAATATTGGAGCAATATTCGAGGTGTCGATAAAGTATATGTTGGAAAATACAGCCATGCAAACATCTGACACAGAAATATTTCTTTCCCTTATGCTTGGTATCCTGACCTCCGACTAGCCCATTAAAATTCTTTATCCATGCGTAATGATCTTTGTAAAATAGTAAATTTACTGTCTGCTGACATGCTAGATCGCTGATATATCTAGGATATGTCTTTTGTTCGTCATCGACACCAAAAGACATTGATACCTCCAGGTAACATGAGATTGTTCTTTTTATTTTTTTTTTTTTTTTTTTTGTTTCTTTTTTCCGAATTTTGGAATTTGATGTTCAGAAACAGGAAAGTCTGTCCCGCTAAAGTTTAGATTATTAACATAACCAATATAATTTGATACTCGATACGGATGGTCTCGTGCAGGAAATAACGCCGACAGTATGACCCATTGGAAACATTTTTTATCATAATTATCTACATTAATGCAACTTTTTGAGTTCTTGATTTTAGTCGGGAGTTCGACATATACTCTACCAGACAATAGATTATATTTCATAGTGTGGAAAAGAATTTCCGTTATGTTTTCAAATTTCCAGCCGGACCCCGATGTTGTGTACCCATCTATTTCCTTCCATATCTCCTGAAATATATTTTCTGACAACGATATTAAATCTGTCCCTGATAAAATTCGATTAGATTTTGATGTAACACAAGGATTAGTAAATTCCTCGCGTTGCTTTGACGTAGGCGTCTGATCAATAAAACCATCCTTAGCTTGTTGTGGTGATTCCAGAGATATACTTAGTATAGAAAGCTTGACATTTAACTGTACTATTGGTAAGCTAGAATTTGATTGTTGGCTGAAGAAGATGATATAAGTTTGTTATCGAAACCAACAAATGAGGTTGCAATTTTTTTCGGTGGATATCTTTCTGTCAAGAATAGACTTTTATTCGCTATATCAGCTGGTTTCAACATTCCGATATTACTGTTTTGTATTTCTTTAAATGCGTGTGCTGTGAAATTTGTCAATCAGAGATCTGGAAAAGCTATTAGTATAAGATGGAAAATTTATATTAACATCCTATTTTCTTGAACGTTCTTGCTAAACATCAAGAGATTTTCTGGTGTCACCAGAAATATAATCTTTTTACTGGCAATGAACTGGGCGTTGTGATAAATATGAAAACAAAAAATGCGATTGGAATATTAACGCCGGTTGGTTATAGAATGAAAGTGAAAGGCGTTAATTATATCGAATATACCGGGATGTTTTAACACGAATTTTCTGGACTTTATTTAGCGGTGATGATATTCCAGACGGAATGAAAGTCTATCATATTAATGGCAGTGTTACTCACAATAATATAGCCAACTTATCATACAGGATGAGTTTCAGCCACATCCGATTTATAATTTGTACGAAGTCTCCGATAGAGGTATTGTTAGAAATACCGAAACAAGAAATATTATTGGAAATATAAATAAATATGGGTTATCTTGCTGTGATGATCCGTGGAACTAATACTAATCGAATTAATTATAGATCTCACAGGTTCGTGTTTGAAGTTTTTCATGGGCCTATCCCAAATGGTTTTGTCATCGACTACATCAACAGTAATGGAATCGATAACTGTCTGGAGAACTTGGACCTTGTTTCACAGAAAGAAAATGTTCATCGTGGTAAGGGAGGTGGTGTTAATTTCAGACAACCAGCTCGTCCATTGATATCAACCAACTCAGAGACAGAAGAAGAAAAATATTTCCTTCTATTTCAGCAGCTCCAAAATATTTTAACATTACCTCAAGGTCAGTCAAACGTGTTGCTGACGGCATTACTAAATCCGCCTTTTCAATGATAACCTTTGACAAAATTGTCTTTCGATATCAATCACCTGCTATTTAAAAAATTTGTTACCTCACTATTCGTCAAGCAGAAATTGAGTTATTTGTTTATTGTTTCTTTACCGTATTCGACTAGGATCTTTCCATGTCGAAGTATGTGATCAAGTTCTAACTGATTAACAAAATCAAAATTATTTTTTTCTCTTTCTACTTCAAAGCGAGCTACCACGTTATTATCACCATGAAACGTATTTCTTACAGCCTCTTCCAGCTGATAAGGATTTATAATATTAGCTCGAATAACAAATCTATCCATTATTTAATAATTAATACAAAATAACATTTTATTTACAGATCAATTTTCACGAATATCTTTTAGATTTTCCCTTGTCAAACAGCAATGAGCCCATTTTAAAACAGTGTCTCTATCATATCTAACAAATATTTTTCTATATTTCTCAAGTTCTGATACCTAAGAATCTGTCAGAAGCACATCAAATGCCGACTAAGGATCGTATTCGACGAGAAAATTTATATACTTTTTGTCAATTTTTGATTGCTCATAAATAACTTGACAGCGTCGAATAAGAAGTTCATATTTAAGATTTCAGCTCTGACTGTTCTTCTCATTTCGTCCGGCATTTTATTTCAGTAAATTAGGTAAAAGTATTATGTATTAGATGTCTCAAACAAATTTCTTGTTGCGAAAACTGTCAGATTTTTTACGCCGATATCGATCGTGATACAGAACATCAGCCAACGAATGAGGATTCGACAAATTCCAATGCTTTTAATAGACAGCATGTAAAACATCCCCTATTTGATCTAAAAACATATTTATTTTCTATCCACGAGGATAAATTTGCAGATGAACCAGGTATAGTACATTAAGACGAGCAAGTTTATATTGCAGCGAAATCGTGGTATAATATAAAATATCACCTCGCTAAGAAGATAAAAAAGTTTAATTTTACTGTCTCTGAAAACCGTGGACAGTTAGAAGTTTATGGCCGTCGAACAAATATAAAGTTTGATTTTCTGTTTGTTAAGATTTTTAACTTGATGAGAGACAGCGTACTAGCAACAGCACGAAGACAATAGTTAATATCGTTCTGTAGGCTAGTGAAATGAAAGTCTGTCCTCTGGAAATACGAAAAGATTTATAGCAACTGGATCGTTGGATGATATGCATCACGCAATTGGATCGCTAGCGATCTGATCGAAGTTTTTATTTCACTAGTTGGCATCCAACTATTACAACACTTTTCTTTCCTTTTCTTGTTATCACTCGCTCGATAATAAATATATCCTGCTCTGTCCGCTGTAGTTCCTGTTCGTAGAAACTTCCAATAATTTCTTATCCTGCTGAATCTTTCAGCTTATACGTCACAGGTATTGCTGTTAAAATTGCATCAACAATAAATACTTCCTCTGACCAGTTTGGAGTGAATCATTTTTCAAAAGTTTTCTTCACTAGTGAAATTCTGACTCTATCACCCACGCTAAACTCGTGTCTTCGGTACATATTCTCGTTCGCCAATATTGGATTATTTACAGCTTCGTTTGGCGACATTCCAATTGTTTTATGTTTTATGTTATTGTAATCCGACACTATCTTTAACAGATTGTCGACGTATCTGTTAATGTTTTTGGATGTGAGTTACTTATGGATCTTCTCTTTTAGCGTGCGATTAAATATTTCGACGACGACACTTTTCCCTTCATTTCCTGTGATGTATTTGTTCCAGAAACTGCTTGAATTGCATATTAAAAACTCCGCTCCGTGATCTGTCCAAATTTTATTCCGTTTTCTTTCTGTGTTGATCAGAATCTCTCTCAATGAATCGGTTATGGTTTCATATGTCTTATCTGTAACAAACGCGTATTTACTAAAAATATCAACTATGTTCATCAGGTACCTTTAATTGTCATTATGCTTTGCAATGCTAGATCTATTGCCCATATATCATCGGGTGAGCTTGCGACAACTTTTCGCCCAGTAAACTTTTTTAAGGTTTGTGAAGTTCATGTGCGGGACCGCTCTGTTTGTTTTAAGGTTTGTGAAGTTCATGTGCGGGACTCCATTATCATAAATTATATTTTTACCATGCAGAGGCTTTCCAAGTCCAAGTTTATATTTCGCTCCAATAAAACCTTGTACCAGCTTACGATCAATTTGCTCCCTAATCCCCTTTGGTCTCATATTAGTCAGCTCATCTAGCATAATATGGTTGCAACCCGATTTATCGTTTTCATTGTCACGGTAACATATATCATGTCGCATTGCAATTTCATCGACTTGATTATAGGGCTCCTCCCCGGGGATGGGATTGTCATTTTGATCAAGTTGTTTGTCGAGTGGATTCCATGGACCTGTATACCTGTGGCGTGGCACGGTTCACCCATATTTAGGTTTCGATAATTTACTAAATAACTTGTGAATATCTAAGCCGGGTCCGATTACAGCCCGTTGATTACAACACTGAAAATAAGTTACTATTTTATCCTGCTCGAGACACAGATCGTGGTCAGCTTTACATGTACACGCTTTGTTTGCAAACTGGCCATGCATTTTTGTTATAATTTAATCGTCGACTAAAATAGTATTAGAAATTCTTGGCATTTCCTGACCTCCAGGTAACAGTGGGTTACTTTTGAGTAATATACTTTTTTCCGCCCAAAGCACAAATACTTTTCATCATTAGTATGTTATTTTTGGTAGTTTCCATTGTCCTTTGAACCCGGATGCTTGCATCCAGGACATTTGTTTGATAAACATAACAGTATTATCCACAAGCTGCAGTTCCTACTGGCTGAATTTGATTAGACGAATAATTGATGTTTTTGTACTTTTGAGACACAAGCACGTACTGTTTGATAATATCACTCGGAGGAAGTCCAAACGAATCAAAATAATTGTTTTTATAAAGGGCTACCCAATGCGTGCCAGATCCGTCATTAAAATGGTTTGGATATTTATAACACAACTTCTCACTCCAGGTTGAAGTGATTGGACCGCTAGCGGTCTAAGCTCATCTTTGGAAAACACTCCTTGAAATCAGATGACATCTTCAAGTTTATCTAAGTTCTCAAAGTTGTTTAGTGGATGGACCACAGAGCGATCTACCTCCTGGTACCGGGTAGCATTTGTCCTCTCCCACGTCCTATTCCCAGCAGATATGGAAGTAGACTTCCTGCTATTCCTGCTAGCAACGGACCCATGAATCTACCTTGGACTGCTTTCCGGTTCGTCTTTTTTTAGTTGTTTTACGTGTCTTTGCTGTTTTACGTTACTGCACGCTTCGTGTTTTACTTGAAATCGCTAGCGATTTGGGTATTTATTATTTGTAATCGTTTGACAAAAGTGAAATGCTACACTAAAACTGTATGATACCATCGCCGGTCATTCCATTATCGGACACAGCCTTCTTAGTGGCATTGGATATCGCGCCCGAGCAACAGCTATCCCCAGGGTGCCCAAGACAGGCAGTAATTTGGGTAGTACTTTTTTGCGATAGTTGCCAATGCAGGTCCCAGAAAACCACCACGTATTGCTTGCGATCTAGACATTACAGCAACTTGCGTTGCAGATAAATTTAAGATAAAAATTTTCTGCAGTCGTATTTTATTGATTTGCCAGTGTGTTAACATTAGTTTTGTCGACAGTGGATCGCTCTGCGATCTTACACCCGGGTCCGAAATCTATCTTAAGCGAAACAGACTCTCGTTTCATAATAGCTTGTGCAAGTTTTTCTACTTGTCTCAGCGATAAATTCACTTCGTTTGTAATGTATTTCATTCTGTATTTATTTTCCTTCTGCTGGATAACATTTGTAATGCAGTAATTCCGCCACTTGTTAGAGGATAAATACATTCTACCAGCTTTTCTGATAAAATTGTAACCCAAGTGCAAAGGACTTGGTAATGTTTCTTAATCCGACAATTAGTACATTCCCGCCTCTTGTTAGAAGATCAATATATTCTGCCAGCTTTTCTGATAAAATTGTAACCCAAGTGCAAAGGACCTAACACTGGTAATCATTTTTTATTAGGAAATCAGTACATTCCTACCGCTTGCTTGTTTGAGAAAGTTATAACCAAAACACATCACACTTGGCATTTAGACTTGGACGGTCATCCTGCACTTGGTAGAATCTATCGTTATGAATCTGTCAGATACAGTTAGCGCGTAAGCAAAATACTCATTATCTGGAGCAGTTGCATACTGTCCAAGTGACCACGTGACTTCAATGTCTGACGTTGACCCGATAGCTCGTTCACTATGCTTACTGATATCAAAGTGAAATATCGGATAAAGTATTCTAAACTCTTCGATTGAAAGTTGAGATCCACTGTCAGTATCGTGATATTTTTGCATAGTTTCCATCAAATACATATAAGCTCGAGATACGTCTCTGTGAGCTAGCGCTGCAAGATCAGCTTCAACATTACATTCGATCGCTCGTTCTGGATACTGCTTAGAATTTATTCTGACAAATATTCGTCTGACATCTGGGCTATCAAATACTGAATTGTTTTGAAGCTGACTTCCGCGTCTGTTCTGTCGCTGAAACTCAATAAAAACATGCCTTAGTAACTGCAGACTCGGTGCAGTTGTTATTCTCCATCTATTAATGATCGAATTTGGAATTGCGGTTCGATAAACTTTGTTTTGTATAAAATGTAATCTTGTTTTTGTAAATGCTGTTACCATCGTCTCAAGCCCAACTGATTTATCGATCGACGGAAATACTCGTGCCATCCACAACGCCAATCGTGAAATTGTAAATTGAAAATTATTGACAGCATAACCAGGAAGAATAGTAGCAGTAGCAGCAGGAGCAGTTCTCATCAGACAATCGCTTTGATCAGTTCGATCAAGTATAAGTATATGTTTTATACCACGAAATACCTTATTATAGTCTCTGGAAAATCCGAATATTATGCTAAGTGGAAGCATCTTTATGATCTGATGTGAATTATCTGTAAACGCTCTTCGTTTAGTGTAACCTTCGTTGTATATTATATTTTTAACAGTAGTACTATTTATTAGACGATTTGCTACTGCTAACATTGCAGTTCCATCAGCAACAGCAGCTGGTGGAGTAATTTCAAGAAAATTGCAAGCTGCTATCAGCGAAGTGATTGTTTCATCTACATTTGCGGCAAAGCTGGTGCATCAATTCCAACATTGACAGCGTTTGCGATAAGAAAACCTCTTACCATATTTACTCTCTCACCAGCATCAGCTCCAGTAGCAAGTGCAATAATATAAACAAACTCGCTTGAAACTGCATTTCCACCTTTAGTATCTTTAAACCACATCATATTTGTTGCTACAGATCTCAAGAATAGTACTTGCAATCGGCAGGTGCGTATAAATATCTTCTGATCTATGATTAGCTAGTTGATATCTGGCGCTTCTAAACATACTCCAACCGTTATTAACACGTGTCATTTGTGTACCAGTAGGTACTACTGCACTAGCTGCTGTTCTTACACTTCCTCGTACTTTATGTGGTAACAAAAATACGTCCTCGTCATTTGTATTAAAAGTTCGAATTCCAGTTTTGTTAGGTTCGTTTGAATTTTCGTCGAGATACTCAACATACTCAAATTCTGTTGTTGAGTCGTCTGTTGGTGTTTCCTCGGTCAGGTCAAGATAATTTTTGACAGACATTTTTATACGTTATTGTTAGACAAAATTAGAACGCCGCAATATCTGGTCGAGCATGTCTAGTTTTAGTTACTAATTTTCTAATAATTTCTTCGCCTGGCGGAGATAGCAGTTTTTTGTCGTTTTTATTAATGCCTTAGTAGTTTCTGATGTTGGTGATATTTCAGAAATTGCTTGTTTTATATCTGCTGTACTCGGTGGTCTGCCCTTAATTTTATCAGCAATCTTCTGTCCAAAAGCTGAACCTGCTGCAGAAGACCCATCCTTTGGCAAAAGGTTTAGATGCGACTAACGCGATAGTCGCTATCTTTTTTGCAATTCCATGTAAATTTTCAAAGAAACCTCCTACGATATTTCTATGATAAATTTTTCGTTGTTTCATTTTGTTATACATAACTGTCCGATAAAAGTGACTGTGGCCAGCTAGCTCACAATGCGAGATCAGTTAACTGTGGTGAGCAGAGCTCACTGACCTTAAGTGCAAATAATATGTTACAATTTCGCTACTGAGATTTAGCTGCCGGTCGGATTGATCAGTCAGTGTCATCGTGATAGCTGATATTTGATTTTCAACACTAACAGGATAGTAGATTATTTTCTTGGAATTACTTGCATTAGCGATCCAGGTGGTACGTCAGGAGAAAAACTGTAGATAGTTTGACCTTTACTACCACGTGCCGTATGCGACCCGCTGGCAATGAAGCAATTTATTACAATAGAATTTACATTTGTTATATCAACGGGTAACTCGCCATCGTATGAAATTGAAGCACTTTGCGATTCAGAACCTTATTGTTTTCGACTAAATCCTAACAAAGGGCCGATGCTATTTGTGATACTAAAATCAACAATAAAACCGTTTTTCAAAGTAATTCTGGCTCGCAGTGTGTTATAGTTTGGAATGAGCTCAAAATTATCTGATGAGGATTCGACCTTAGTTGTATTTAATAACTTTATTGCTTTATTTAGATCTGTAACGTTATAAGCGCCTTGCTGTATCTTGACCGAAATCCAAGCCAGGCCAGCTGGCTGGGTCGATTGAAACGTGGAATCGTCATTTAAGTTAGTTCTTATATTCGCCATAGCGTGCCAAACAGTAGCTGATACTAGTCCTCTTTCATATTGTTTATCGCTGTCAATTTCGATTGGTGGATTATAAATTACATAGACGTTTGCACTGTCCGCTGGAGTCTATGATGAATCAAGCAGTAACGTTGTTGATAACATTCTTATTTTATTTGATAGATAAAACTGAACTGCTAGCAGTTTCTGCTTTGCGGTTAGCGAATTAAATCACTATGTAAAATATAATATTCGTCGGATGTTAGATAACCGTTTGATCGCAAATTTTCTAAAATTTCAACAATTTCGTTTTTAATTTCTGTGCTCGTAATTCAGGATTCTTTTGATGAGATTAATAACATCAACCAGTCAACTATTTCAGCGATCGGGTCAAAGATCTTCAGACCATGGCCTTTTTTCATTTTTTCGCCATCACATTTTTAACTAAGGTTTATAATAACATTTGTTTGCAATTAAATCCTTTTAGTTGTTTTTTTATTTTATCAAGTACAATATTGTAAAGATCAGCAATAATAAATTCTATGTGAATATTAAAATATTTTTTTGCTTCATTGTAATTAGTAGATTCTCTGATCTTATCAAATCCACTATTATAATTTCTAGGTTTTTATGTAATTATCTATCTCATCTTTACTCATTTCTTTTATATCATCGACCCTTACTTTCTTCGCGCCAAAAAGTTCAGCTCAAAATCTCTTAACTCGGTAACATCTACTAGATATAAAGCTTCTTTCATTAATTTATTGATCGTTTACAGAACAACAGCCACATATTCTTTACCATCTCTAGCCTGCTCTTAATTTTTTTTCTAATAATGCGGTTTGTCGTACAGCTGGATCTCCTATTCGCTCAATAATTTGCTCTGCAACTTTTTTTGCCCCTCTTCAAGAACACCTCGTAATCCTTTCTCTAATAACTTTTTAGGATCTTCTGGTGATACCGTGAAAATGTCTGGCTGTTTGCCAAGTATTGCTTCGGTCACTGGCTTAAAAAGTCTGGCAGTTTCTTCTGCCGTCTGCTGTAGACCTCGAAGTTCCTGCTCAACCGACTTTTTTAAAGCAGCTCTAGTTGCAACAAATGTCTTTAGAACCTCTTTTCGTTTTGCGTCCATTTTGTAGTTTTATTTCTTTTGTTAGACTAATTTTTGATGTTTGCCGTAAGACCAGTTTACCGTTAGATTAATTTTCGCAGTCTAAAAACTTGTCTATTCCACATCTGAACATACGATTTTTGATCTCTTGCTAGCTTATCAAATAAATATAAACTGTGTCCGCCATCACTAGTAGCGTTATGATAAAATTCGGCAAATTTATCCCTTAATACACCCCCGCACTTTTCTCGGGCTATATTTTGTACGTCGATATTGTCTAGTCTGGCAAATATTATCAAGCAGCCAGTATTTCGCCTGATAAGTCGATCAATGTTATAAAATCATTGAGCTAAGTAGATTGCATTACATTTTATGTTGCGCGAGAGGGAAAAATAAAATTTTATCTTGTTCATTTCTCCATTGCTGAGCGGAATGTCATCAAAGACAATTAGTTTATGTTCGTCAGAGTCTAGCTCGGCAATAGGAATTAAATCTTCGGGTTGTTTTACGATAAATATATCGTCGCCTACGCCAAGTTCATTTATCAGCTTTTCGTTATATTCGTTGAGCAGGTCGTACTTATCTTGATGTGGATTTATTGTGTAGATAAAAACTCGATCGTAGCTTAAGAGCTCGTTAATTAATAAATTCATCAGAATGTTAGTTTTTCCCAATTTCTTTTTGTTACGTATCGGCTCGTTCAAAGTAACACAAAGAAAGAGTGAAGACAACAAGCTTTGTAAATTTTAACAAAAATAATTTATTTCCCTAGAAAACACGGTGAAAAGGTAAATAGGTGAAACAAGACTTACGATTTACGAAGAAGATTCCCAAAAAATTGTTCTAAATTTGTGAAAACACACAAGTCCTGTGAATAAACAGTTCTAATTTGATACAGTTTGAATCTCAGTTCCGTTCCAAGATGGCGGATGATGACGTCAGACGAAGGCTAACACAAAATGTCCAGAATGTTCACTGTAAAGCACAATTTGTATTGTTCGGTTCCGATTTAGAAATAATTTCATCAAATGTCTTTGTCCAAAGCCAGTAGTGTTGTTCTCCAGGGAAAATAACTACTTAGAAAGTAGATGAAATACAGCTACCACCACTAACAACACACATGTTGTTCCTAACACGTACGAATGAACAAACACCTCTTTCCAGCACAGAAATACCTTTTCCTTAAGGTATTAGAAGCTCTGTAAGATGTTATGATGTGACTCTGAACTACGACTGACTACGATTACGACTACGACTATCTCAATGACTGACTAAACATTTCTTACAGGTAACTGAGCATTTAAAACAAGCTAATGCGTCATTACATGTACACACGCATGAAGCACACGTGTGATTTCGAAATCACTACAATGCGTAAACAAGTATTATTTTGAAATAACGTGGTCACAGCCAATCATTTACATAGCTCTTTCTCACTGTTTACTTGATACGAAAACCGTCATGCAAAAATCGTGCTTACACGAGTCACATTTACGTTTTAAATAAATACGATGTTTCTAACATACTATTAGACCCATGCAAACATAATCACCATAATAATAAAAACTACATTTAATGATGTAAAAATGAAATAAAAATGAAACACAGAATTAGAAGAATTTAAATTTTAACACACATGTAATTTAACTACAGGGTCGTAACACTTTCCCCCATAAAGAAAAAAGAAAGATTTATGTAATAAAGCTTTCTTTTTTACCAGATGTAAATTATACATGACGTAAAAAAAACATTTACATAAGAAGAACTCTTATGAATCTACAGAAAGGTGTATATGAAAATGACATTTCTATACACGGGAAAGTGCGTCTGCAATTAAATTATCTTTTCCTTTAATGTGCCTGATGTCAAGATTGTACTCTTGCAAAAATAAACTCCATCTCAACAGTCTTTGATTCTTATTTTTCATTCTGCTGATGAAAGTAAGGGGGTTGTGATCACGAAACACAACAACCGGAGAAGGAGCTGAACTGATATAAACTTCAAAATGCTGTAATGCTAGCATTAAAGCCAAGCATTCCTTCTCGATTGTTGAGTAGTTTCTTTGGTGTTTATTTAATTTCTTAGAGAAGTAACACACTGGGTGTTCTACACCATTTTTGTCATCTTGAAGCAAAACTGCTCCAACCCCAACATCACTTGCATCCACAGAAAGTTTGAATGGTTGACTGAAATCTGGAGCTATTAAAACTGGTGCATTTTTAAGTACAGCTTTTAACCTATCGAAAGCCTCTTGACATTTTTCAGTCCAAAGAAACTTGTTTTTCTTTCTCAGCAAGTCTGTCAGAGGTTCAACAATATCAGAAAAATTAGAACAAAATTTGCGATAGTACCCGGCCATACCCAAAAATTGCATCAGCTGTTTTTTACTGACAGGCACAGGAAATTCAGAAATAGCCTTGACCTTAGCATCTATAGGTTTAATTTGACCATGTCCCACAATATGTCCTAGAAAAGTAACACACGCACGGCAGAACTCACTTTTAGATAAATTAATAGTCAAATTTGCATCCGTGAGTCTGTCGAAGAACTTCCGAATCGTGGCTAGAGGTTCTTTCCAGGTGTTGTTGTAGATGATGACATCATCAATATAGGCATCACAATTGTCTAGACCAGAAGTAATCATATTCATAAGGCGTTGAAAGGTACTTAGAGAACCCTTCATCCCAAATGGCATTACTTTATACTGGTAAAGTCCATCTGGAGTCACAAATGCCGAAATTTCTTTTGCTCTTTCCGTTAATGGAATTTGTCAAAAACCCTTCAGAAGGTCGAATTTAGTGACGTATTTGGCATTTCCAATTTTGTCGATACAATCGTCGATTCTTGGCAATGGGAATGAGTCTGTTTTTGTCACACTGTTCACCTTCCTATAATCCGTACACATTCGGAAAGTTTTATCTGGTTTCGGAACAAGAATGCACGGTGAACTCCAATCACTCTTACTGGGCTCTATAAAATCATTTTCCAGTAAATACTGAATCTCTTTTTTCATGTATTCCTGTTTAAAAGGATTCATCCTGTATGGGTGTTGTTTCATGGGTTTCGAATCTACTATTTCAACGTCGTGAAAAATTTTGTTTGTCCTTGTAGGCACGTCTGGAAACAAGTGTTCATATTCAGACAATAATTGTTTAAGTTCAGTTTTTTCTTGATTTTGTAAATGAGAAAGTTTCTGGTCTAGATTTTCCATAACTTCCGAATTCCGAAGACTTGTTGTTCCAAGATTAGTAGAATCCAACTGAATTCCTTCATTCAAATCCTCAGCTGGTGGGACAGGTACAACTAAATTAATGGCATGATTTACCTGGCTATTTCTTTCAACATACTCCTTTAACATATTGATGTGGCACAGTTGTTTTGGTTTTCGCCTATCAGATAATTGCAGTCTGGTAGGTCGTGGTTATGCTTATGTTTGATTAATTGCTCCGTGTCAAAGTTGATTATGCTCATTCTATATCAGGTATTCACAAAATTTTATATCGCGGTCACAGTTAAATTTTGTCAGGCTGTCAAAGTTAAATTCTATCTCGCAGTAAGAAATAAGAATGAGCTGTTACACAAATCTTGGTACGTTAATTGATAGCTCAACCGACAAAACAGGAACTACGACCACTACGGCTGGTGTAGATAAACAAATTATATAAACAAATATTTGGGGATACAACGGCAGGTAACATAAGCATGTCAGGTCAGCGAGTGATAGACCTCGAAACAACATATCCACAATCAATCCAAATAACTCGCATGCAGTAAGCCTTGCCCAACAAAGTGTGGTCAGTAATTGTAAGTTATCTTTATCGGGTGGAAAGATGACTGGAAATATGAATATGAGTAAAAAAAATAATTAAATCTTGAAACTGATTACCCTCCCCCCCCCAACATAAATAAGTTACGCAGATCTTAGCTCAGTTGTCATTATCTGGTGGTATAATGGCTGGAAATCTGGATATGGGACCGAATACGATATCAACTACGGCAATACCATCCGCGGTATCAGATTCAACAAATACAAATTACGTGGACGATAACATAGCAACAAATATTGTATCACGAGTAGCAAAATCCGGTGATAGCATGACAGGTATGTTAAGCATGGGCTCGAATAAAATAACAACGACTTATAATCTAGTCGCCGGATTTGATGTAACAAATACAGTGTATGTGGACGATGAAATAAGTGCAGCATCAGCTGGTACAATTACTTCTACAGATGCTAATTATCTTTTTAAAAAAGTACGGTTGTACAGTTACAGGTACGATCGATATGGCCGCAAATGAGATAGCTTCTACGTATGTACCCGTTTCTACATCCGATCTCACCAATAAACAGTACGTGGATAGTGTTACACAATCGCAATCGATTGGTGATAATACAAAACGAGCTAAAAAAAATAGCGTTGGTCACATTCCACATTTCGCCGATGCTATAAATAATCGTTGGGATTTTGTTGTAACTGCGTCAACTTATTATGTTGAAAATAAACCAGATTATGCGTTTGCGTTTAACAGGCCTCTATCTAACGGGTTAGAGTGGATCACATACGGAGAAATATCAAACTTTTAGATCAAAATACAATGTGCAGCGGCCGTTGCGATTTGGAAATTTCAGCTACGAGGTCGAATAAATACTGACGTCGGAGATTATTATGATTAGCGATTAGAAGGATCTAACGATAATAGATTATGGATTAGGCTGTATGATGGACTGGGTAATCTTGTTACCACTACTTCTAAGCAATTTGCACTTGATCCTAAAGAAACCACAACAAAATACTCATATTTCCGGATTTATGTTTACGGAGCTATAGTTCCTTTCCCAGGTTTGTCAATGTTCCATATATGTTCCATATATATATATCTATATACATATATATATAGGAGAGGAGAGAGTATAGAGGCAGTATATATATATATATATATATATATATATATATATATATATATATATATATATATATATATATATATATATATATATATATATATATATATGGTATATATAACCCTAAAATGGATATCGAAATAGCTGATATTGATTTGCTAGACCCAGAAAGTGTAGAGGAAGCGCGAGCAATAAATATGATTGCTCGAATGAAAAAATTAACTTCACGTTCGCCCGGTTTCCAGAGTTTCAGGAATGAGAGCCCCTCAACTGATATAAGCTATCAGAGGCTTTAATATAATTAGCAAATACTGTCCTGTAAGTGACTGCGAGGAACGTCGGTTAAAGGTTGAAAAATATTTGATAAATACACTGCTCGAGCTAAATAAAGAAAATGTTTTGACGATTGATAAATCTAACTTTGTAAAAACAAAATCTCATGGTTGTAGGAAACCAGAGCAAGAGCGACTAAAGAAGATTGATGACTAGCTTGACAATCTAGCTGAAACAAGGAAACAAGAGTTTCTTAAAATCGTAAGCTCAAGGACACGTTTGCTAAACGTCTAGTATGTCGTGTACTCGGTATAGACTAATATGATAAAAAGACGCTGTTAGAAGTAGTAGATAATAGTACTGACACTAACCTGCTAACAACAGCATATCTAGTTCTGATAGGCTCTCTCACCTGCAATATAGAAAAATATGACATATATTACATTAATGCTGCACTAAACGCAGTATCAGAAATTGAGTCTAGGATTGAGTTATATGATGATGTCGAACGAGACATATTTTATCAAGAGCTTGACGATATAACAACTGTGAACCTGGAATTGACGAAGATTATGAAATACATAATAGTTCCAAAATAAAAACAATTGCGTTGAAAAATTATTAAACAAAAAGAAGCTGGAAAGTTACTGACAGAAACAAAATACGAAAATATCAAAGAGCTGATTGTTGGATACCTAAATCTATACGCCATACACATAGGTGAAGCCTATTCTCAGTCTTTTAAGTTTCGCAACAGCTTATGCTATTCTCAGGCAGCATCTAGTACTTAAAAATTTTAAACTGGGTCAGTTATCTTATGTTGTTAGTTATATTGACGAAACATAAAATATTTATCGTGGTAGGGTCAATGATATTACTGAAACACTAACACATTTTGATCTCCAATTTTCATCCCCAGTTTTACCAGATATCAGATATGCTGATTTTTCACCTGAAGTGTGTGATAAGTAGAGAGTTTCTTGCCGATCCTGTCAATAAAAAAATTTAGTGCTCTAATCGGTAAGGTTTCAGCTGGAAATACTTTTACTACGGCGATTGAACTAATTACAGAAACGGTTTCATAATGACGCAAAAAGAAATAATAGATTTCAACCATATTTCATCAGGTCTCCAAGACAACGATAGAGACGAGCTAATCAAATACTACAAATATTATCATAAAATCTTTATGGTATCAGACGCGCCAGAAAATATTACAACAGAATAATAAGCGCTGAATTATATTCCAATATTACTAACAACGGCTGGAATTGTTACAGCCGGCGGAATCGCAAAACCATTATTGTTAATAGTACCAGGGAACATCATTGGCGGCTGAGTCTCGGGAGACCATGCGATTAGCGCTCTTGGAGTGTCATCTGTCTCTGGGGTTTTGGCATCGTCTGCTGTGGCTGTGCAGGCCGATGCGCGAGTGACAGTCCCTATTGCAGTAGGTGCAGACGTACTGGGAAGTCTGAGTTGCTCGGGTTGCTGCCGCACTCTACTTTCTCTCATGTTTCTCTGCTGCCAGCTGGCCTGTCCTCACATCAGTGACTGCTGTGCCCTTGCGGACCGTCAGTCTCCAGATGCCTCGGTTCTCGGCCTGCACTTCCCAGCTGTCGGGTGAAATGTCACATGCCTTCATGTCACTCTTACACACATCCTTGAAACGGAGTGAGGGGCGGCCGACTCTTCTGGTACCAGTGGCCAGCTGTCCAGATAGGATGTCCTTTGGCAGCCTCCCATCCTCCATGCGTCGGACGTATCTCAGCCATCGAAGGTGGTGTTTGCTCAGCAGGGAGTACATGCTGGGGATACTTGCACGCTGCAGGATCTGGCTCTGTGGGATGCGGTCTTGCCAGATGATTTTCAGAATGCGTTTTAGGCTCTTACCTCATGTAGATGCTTCAGGTCTCACTTCCATATAGGAGGGTGCTGAGAACGCAGGCCTGGTAGACTTGGATCTTGGTGTGCTCTGTCAACGCGTTCTTCTCCCACACCCTCTTTGTTAGTCGAGCCATGATGGTATTTGCCTTTCCAAGCCTTCTGTCCAGCTGCACATTGAGCGAGAGAGTGTTGCTCATGGCTAACCCCAGGTAAGTAAAGTCGTTGACTACTTGCAGAGTGACACCGTCGATTTTGATGGAGGGGGCAATGGTGGCGTCTTGCGCGCTGACGTTTGTCTTTTTCAGGCTGATAGTGAGCCCGAACTGCTTGCAGGCATCAGCGAAACCGTCCCCCAGTCTCTGGAGGGCATCCTAGGTGTGGTCACAAGAGCCGCGTCGTCAGCAAAGAGCATCTCCCTGATGAGCACCGACCTCACTTTGGTCTTCGAGCGCAGTCGTGTCAGGTTGAACAGCCTCCCGTCGCACCAGGTGTGCAGATATGCACCATCAGTGGACGACTCGAAGGAGTAGGACAGGAGCAGGGAGAAGAAGATTCTAAAAAGGTTCGACGCGAGCACGCTGCCCTGCTTCACGCCGCTGTTGATGGGGAAGGAGTCTGAGGAGGATCCATCATACAGAACTGTTCCCTTCATATCGACATGGAAGGAGATTATCATGCTGTGGAGTTTTTTTTGGGGGGGGGGGCAGCCGTCTTCCTGAGAAGTTCAAATAGACCCTTTCTGCTGACCAGGTCGAAGGCCTTGATGAGGTCGATGAACATCATGTAGAGTGGCTGACCTTGCTCTCTGCTCGTCTCTTGGAGTTGTATTAGGGAGAAGATCATGTCTGTTGTCGACCTTCCTGCTCTGAAGCCGCACTGGGATTCCGGGTACACACGGTCCTCCAGCAGCTTCAGCCTGTTGAGGAGGATGCGGGCGTACGCTTTGCCAACGATGCTCAGGAGCGAGATCCCTCTGTAATTTTTAGTCACTGCGGTCTCCTCTGTGTTGGTAGAGGGTCACAATGGTGGCGTCGCGCATGTCTTGGGGACGGCTCCTTCCTCCCAGCGGAGGCACAGGAGCTCATGCAGCGGCTGAAGCAATGTAGATTTCCCACGTTTGATGGCTTCAGGCGGGATGCTGTTGCTATCTGGTGCTTTGTCCTTTGGGAGATGGTCGATGGCTTTGCTGAGCTCCTCTAAGGTGAGTACTTTTTCGATCTCCTTCATAGTGGCCAGTTCCTGCATGCTGCAAGGGCCGCACCGGTGACTGACGGTTCTCGGGAGTACAGCTTTGTGTAGTGCTCCACCAGTCTGGACATCTCTTGCTCACGGTCAGTGATCTTCTCTCCCATCAGAGATTTTAGGGGTGCGACACCTTTCACTGTAGGGCCTAGGTCCTTCTTGATGTCACTGCACATGCCTTGGATGTTTCGAGAGTCAGCGCTGCGCTGGACTCCTTCACACAGTTGCTGCCAGTACTCGTTCGCGCACTGACTCGTTCGCGCACTGTCTAGCGATGCGTTGGGTGGTGGTTCGGGTACTTCTGAGGGCAGCAAGCGTCCATTTATTGTGGCATTATTTGTAAGCTATGAAGGCTTCTCGTATACTGGTTCCATCCTTGAAAGGTGTGCGTTGAACCAGTCCTGGCTGGGCCGTTCCTTCCTGCCAAACGTGGACATGGGTGTGCTGTAGATGGCACCTTTCATGGCGTTCCACTTGACTGTGGCATCGTGCTCTGGCAGATCCTGGAGAGTCTGGTCCAGTGCGGACACATACTCCTGCACCTTGGAGGGGACCGACATCTGCGTAGTGTTGATGCGAGGGCAACCTTTTGATTTGCTGCGGTTTAGAGTGTGTGACTGTAGGCGCACCCTGCTGCTCACGAGGGCGTGGTCGGAGTTGTAGTCTGCACTGTGGCAACTTCTCGTGGAGAGGACGCTGTTCAGGGCAGAGCGCCTGGTGATGACCAAGTCGAGCTGGTGTCAGCGATGAGACCTGGGGTGTTTCCATGACACTTTTTGTTGTGGCTGACACTTGAGAAAGGTGTTTGTAACGCACAGGTCATGGTAGGTGCACAGCTCCAGCAGTCTCTGACCGTTTTCGTTGGTCTTTCCAGTGCCATGATGTCCGAGGCAGATAGGCCATGACCCGTGGGCCGTACCTACTCCAGAATTAAAGTCCCCGAGGAGAAATAGTGGCTCATCTTTAGGGCATCCTTTGATCTGCTGGTCCAGCTGCCCATAGAACTGATCCTTTGTGTCTTCTGAAGACGTGAGGGTTGGGACGTTGACACTGATGATGTTGAGAGGACCTGCAGAAGTGGCAAGACGGATGAACAAGAGACGCTCAGTGCCCCCTGAGGGAGGCTCAACCGAAGCCAGGATGGTGTTTTTGATGGCGCAGCCAAATCCATGCTGGCGGGGCTCCTCCGGTTCTCTACCCTTCCGGAAGAAGATGTAGTTTTCCTCTCTGAGGGAGTCGCTGGAGGCGAACCTGGTTTCCTGGAGGGCAGCTATGCTGACATTTAGCCTGGTGAGCACTCTGTCGAAGATGGCCATCTTCCTGGTGTCGCCCACCTCCCTGTTTAGTATGGAGATCCTGGTCTGCCCAGACGTCAGGATCTTCCTCTCGTCCTTGCTGGTGGGGTCCAAAGGAATGCTGAGCATGACATATGGCATCAGTTCGGCTGCAGGAGCTGCCGGAAGGAAGTCGCAGTTGCCACCCAGCCGCCTTAAGGGCTCCACTCCGGATTTTCTCTCTGGATTTACTCCCGTAGCCTTTCCTTCTCCCGAAGATATCCACAACGCAGCGGAGCCATCATCCAATGGCTTGGGCATGGATGCTGAATGCTCGGGGCGTCCGTGGACCCAGGGTCGTCAAACCCAAGACTGTCCAGCACTCCTTGGCACTTCGTTGGTTTGGAATCAGTTTGCTACTCATAGACGAATTGCCTGACAAGACTAACTAGCTCCATCTCTCCGGGTTTGGAGTCAGAGTTTTCCTTCTCTTAGACTGGCTGCCTACCAAGGCTAACGAGCCCAGTCTGCCCATCCAGTTATACCGCCGGGCACTCGGTCGCGCCACACAGCAGGCTCTGTGAAAACAGGGGGCCCCCATGAAGGTGTTGCTGTGGACACAATAGTGTAGGAGAGGCCATATGCAAGTACCTCCTGCCCAGCAGAGCCAGACAGTGGTCCCGCGGTGATCACTACACCTGGAAAGAAGAGGCTGTGGGAGACGCTTCACTTTCCTTTAGCGATCGGGACGTCAGGCCCAGGTCTCGCGCACCCCCTACCAGGGATAGGTATTGCATTATCAACAATAAATAAAAAGATCGAGCCAAAATATGAGAATAGCAATACATCATGTAAAATAGCATTAGCGACTTATAATAAAATTCTTAATCAACTTCGAGCTTATCTGCTTGGTGAGAAGTTTATAATGTTAGATCTAATAAAGGAACTGCGAGTCAAAGACGATTTACTAGCAGATATGATGGTTGAATGACGTTGAATATCTCTTATCTTGGGTATTTGTTATATTTGTTTTTCCATTTTTTAAAATTTTTTTAAAAAATTTTTTTCATTGCAATTGTTGGATCGCTAAGGGCAAGATAGTTGGCCAAAAATACACCCCCTAAGCGAACCCAGGGCGCTTTGAGGTTCGGAGATGCTAGCATTGCTGCACCTAGAAATTAGTTTCTTTTATCATTTTAGAATTACCCGTACAAGTAAATCTCGTCTTTTTCAATGCATCACAGGCGCCCCCCCCCCAATTATAATAGCTTCTGTCGCGGAACTCAAGACAATATGTTTATCGCATTTTTCTCGATTAGTACACATGAAGTAGTTTCCACTAGTCGATTTAACGTTCGTCCATATGCCTTAACCACACGTCTACCTAGCTCTTACAGATATACAGATGAAATTTAGATATATAACTATACGATGCAGACACTAATCTTCTTGGAGAATGTGTGTAAATCGATTATTTTGTAAATCCAAGCGAGTTATTAATAGCGGTTTGGCATCTAACAGACCTACAAATCCCAACGAGATATTAATAGCGGATTTGATATTATATGTATTAAAGAAGTAAGTAACTTTTCAGATATTCATTAGTGCTATAAGGAAAACAATTAAGTCCATAGGATTGTTAATTTATAGTTAGACTTCTGTTGTGTTGTGTACACTCTTGATGTAATATCGGTATGATTTTTGGATCGGTTAACCTTCAGTTTTCACACTATCTTGGTTTTAAAGAGAAAATTGACTGTTAGAATCAAGTATTGACCGTGAACACAATCACATCTTTCAGAAAATGTTACAACTTAATATTTAGTGGCCGTACTATCTCTTTCTCTCTATTTTAGTTCTGTTGTGTCATAAGTAAATAACTTATATGTGTGTCTCCTTTATTGTATCCATGATTGTGTAATCGAAAAAACCCACAAGATTTCGAATAGTCATCCAATGCACTTTTATTGTATAAATTTAATCTATTTTGACATTAATTCATGTTTATTCGCGCTTACTACGATCACTTGTTTGTCAGTGTGATTTTGCTATTAAGATATTGACTAGTATATATTTTCCGAATCGTATTTGACAAATTGATCATATTTTTGCTTTAAATGCTTCAGCTTTGAAGGCTAAAATGATTACCTTCTACAATCTTTGATTTATATGAACACAGTGTTACGACTCCATGTTCTTAAACTATGTGGCATAACCAACAAATTTAGTAAAATTCAAAAATTAATTTAATTTCATCGACTACAAAGTGAAAATTTAAAACGAATTTGCAGTATTGTGAGTTATATTCCAAATAATCCTAAACTTTCTGTCACAAGTTCAAAAGGATAGAGTGCTAAGAAGGAATTCCAGTATTGAATGTGCTGATGTGCCAATAGTCATGCATAAGCTGACGTGCTAATAATCCCGATAAATCACAATGATATAATCCAGAATGTCCTTGAATGAATTCACAATAATCCCAAAATGGTGATTTAATCCTAACTTTAATGATGAGCACTTTGTAATTCCAATAAATAATTTCAAATGAATAATTCCCCTCTTATTACATCTGAACACAAAAGCAAATGAAGTCACAGACTGAACTTAAAGTAGCAATGAAGAATTTGGTTTACTTCAGGACATTATACAAAACCTACGACACAGTAAGATGACCAGGATGTGTTGTCCCATGGAATTAGTAAGCACGCTCCAAGACTAGACCTGGAACTCACTTGTCAGTAAAGAACTTATTTTTAACATTGACAAACATGACAAAAGGCGATACTTCATCCAGAATCTTCAAAGGTCAAAAGACCGTGTCAACATGTTTACATTATTTTAAAATATTATCTACAATCATGGTCAAAAGTTAGCTATTTAATATGTTGTTTGCCAATGACCCTGACAATGTACAATCATGGACAAAAGTTAAACAGACAACAATCTCTTGCAAGACCTTCGAGGACGTACAGTCACCAATGATACTAACAGAGTCAAGCTCAGGTACCTTGACAAGCGGATCTTTTGCATCAAAAACTAATGCCTGTAAAACTATGTCGACAGACTGACTACTTCAAGCGATCTGTAGGTTATGACTTCGCTCCTCCTTTTCTCCGATTATATATTATTTTCTCCTTAGATTGGTTCTAAACCGTAATCCAAAGATATATTGTAACTCAATTCATATTTGGAGACTAGCTGTTGGGCATTTTCTAGCGAAGTATGTTTTTATTCTCCAACTCCGACATTTATAGGTTGCTGTCATTACCTAATGTTACGTAACACACATATATCTGCTGGTTCCAGCGTTCAACATTACTGGTAAATCCAGGGAAAACGCATTACTAGACAGTGTATATCTGCTTGTATTAATTCACACTGTGCCTTGAATATGTAATTTGGGCATGTCACAGACGCTGATAAATGTCAAAGGTGATATTGAAAATTGAATTTATGGCCGACTAATTAACTGAGAAAAAAAATGTTTTAAAGAATTTGGTGCCCCTTGCAGCTTAACCGTAGCCGGTGTCTATCCATTCGTCCATATTTAAAAAAAACCACTTTCAATCGTATCTTCACTGGTGTTGTAACTCACCTTTTATTGCTTTATCTTACCATTTTCATCCTTGATCGCATCATTGGATTTAACGTTTAGGTCCAATCCTACGATTTGTAAGTAGTACAAATATTTGGGGTTCTGGACCACTTTTTCGGGGTTTTGTCACTTGGGTAAAATTCTATGAATTGTAAAGAGCAATACTGGTACATGGCACTTCGGACACAGCACATCTTTATTCCACCACCCCCATGCTAAGGGGCTGAAGCAAGAATCACATAAAATACAAAACTTCGAACAAATTACAAAATTCATGTTGAAATGCAAAATATGTAATTTAAAATGAACATGATTGGAAGCAAGAAGGGTGAACAGACCAAAATTTCAGACCGAAATGAAGCTTCCTACGACGGGTGAAAAAATACAAACGTCAATAACGCTAAATCAAGGATGATAAATAGACCAAAATTTCAGATCGAAATAAAACTTCCAACGACGGGTGAAAAAATATAAACGTCACTGAGACTTCTAATCATGTTACATTTTTGTGCGTCAAATATACCCTCGCCCCCCCCCCCCCCATGGGTGTAAAAAAGAAGGCAGCGGTTAGATGGCGTAATTAAATCATTATTATATCAATAATAACGCTAAACATGGAATCTCGCAAAGCTAAACTAGGTCAACAGCCACTAGAGACAATTAAAATATAACTTCCAGTCCGTGATTCTGTCAAACAAAAGCTACAAGAGCGTCAGGAGTCTCAGGTGGAATTTACAGAAGGTGCAAAACAGTTATTTAAACCAATTGTCAAACCAACAAAGGAAATTGCAACTGAGACAGCGCAAAAAGCTCTTGAGATATTACCTGGCCGTCTTCAAGCAGCTCAACCTCCTCAACCACAACCTGAAGTTCAGCCTCCTCCAAAAATTAGAACTAACATTACAGATAAATTTGCGCCTGAAGGTATTGCTGCTATCAAGGACCGAACCCAGTTAATTGATATTGCCGCGTTTGGATATTATGATATAGATAGATATGTAAAACCCGAAAATGTTAATACAATAAAATCTGGCGATTGGGTTAGGGATGTATATCGTATTGCTTTTGATATTCCGCAGATCAGATCTGAGACAAATGTTAATCAGTTTGATATTTTTAAAAATACAGTGAAAGAGTATATGGAACAAGAAAGGAGACAAAGAGAAGAAGAAATGAAGCTGCAGCTTAAAGAAGCTAAACAAAAAAGGAAATTACGCTCAACAGCAAGTAAGAAAAAGGCAGACAAAACAATTCTACCATCACCCTCGCAACTTTCAGTACCATCACCCTCGCAATCTCCTCAACCACAATCATCGCCGCCGCCAAAAATGAATGCAATAGATAGATTTACGCAAGAAGATATTAGCGCTATCAGGAATCCAGACCAAATAATAGATATTGCAGCATATGGATACGATGAAACAGAGAGATATGAAAATCCCAAATATGCTAAAAATATGAAACGTGATAATTGGATTTTAAATGTATATCGCGTCTCTAATAATATTGAGCAGGTCAGATATGATAATGAAAATTTTGCTGAATTTACCCAGAAAGTAAAAAAACATCAAGAACAAATGAAATCAGATTTTAAACCAGGTAATGAAAACGAAAAATGGTATGATACAGA
This sequence comes from Megalonaias nervosa, assembly GCA_016617855.1. Lineage (NCBI taxonomy): Eukaryota > Metazoa > Mollusca > Bivalvia > Unionida > Unionidae > Megalonaias > Megalonaias nervosa. The sequence goes on along the minus strand of JAECUM010024799.1, from coordinate 45,716 downwards.
TCCTGGCCCCAGCGCCATTGGAAGTGGTCTTTCCAACTGTGGCCTTGATAAACTTTGTCCCAATAACGTCCTTGCCGACGTGGACAGACTAGAAATTCTGACTGGTGGAAGGAGAGCCGGTTATAATTCCCCAGAAATCATTAATGAAGCAGCTGCTATTTGTCAACGACTATTTGCAGGCGGTTTCATGGATATTAATGTTTCTCGGTCTCTCATTGATGAAATTACTGATGATTATTACCGCAGTGATTGAGGGTATGCAATTAGATCAGTGACAAGAAAATAAGATGATCATACATAATGCCCAACGTGGACCTGTAATGGTCAGGATGATAAATTCGCTATTACCTGCGTATAAAGCGATTTACGTGATGGACTCGACGATGTTGTTCAGGGTCTATTCAGAAAGATAGCTTCAAAAGCAATACCGATTGCAAAGCAACTGGGAATGAAAGCTATTGACGTTGTTCGTGATAAAGGTATTGGTGCTGTTGGCGATGTTGCTATCAAAGCATTCTCATTAATTAAAGCTAGACTAGCACGATTAATGCGACGAAAACCGCAACCAGTAAAATTGCTCAGCACTGAAGTTATGCCTGCAAACGTCAGTAAAATAAATCAAGCTGCAAATCAAACATTAGCAGAGCTGGCTGGTGTAGCCCTGTCAGAAAAAGAAAAAATATAGCTGCTAGTCTGATAGCAGGAAGTGTTCTTCGTGTTAGTCGATAACAAATATAAATAATATTCAAACGTGTATCTGATCCAGCATTTGACATGGATGCGCCAGTTCTCAAGGATGACTCTGTGCGGGATTATTAATATTATTCTTATGACGCACGTGTACCTGACTCACGTGGAAGAATCGAATTACAAATTCAGGATACAAGTACAGAAACGTAACACCGAATGCATCTGGAACTGAAGTTGCTTCAAGGAATGAAAATTTCAACTTGTGATTCGCATCACGCAGATCAATGATAAATATCAATGAAGAATTTTCATGTGTGATTCCGCTGTTACATATATTTGGATTCTGCAGACATGTTAGAAAAGTTATATTGGGAGCTAAACACACCGTGGTACTTGTTAGAAAAGCCACCGACATTGATGCAATATGGCGTGCTGCTGGGGTTGATGCAAGTAAAGTAATACTAACAAAACTTTCGTTGTGGATGCCAACAATGACTCCATCGATCGCCGAAGAACAACGGTTGCTCTCTTTTATGGATCAAGGTGGTAAATCAACATTATCATGGTTGACGATGACCACAGATAGTGTTCAAAGTAATGTTGCTGGGTTATTCACATGGCAGATAGCATCACAGCAGGGGGTGTCAGTACCACGACATATATTCATCGCATTTCAGGAAGATGCCAGAGTAGATTCGCAGGATCGAAATCTAATGGTGCTTGACACGCTTGGGGTTAGTGAAGTTTCTTTGAGGATAAATGAACATCAAGAACCTTCTGAAGAAGTGTTGTTGAATTTTGAAAATAATCATGTTGCACCTGCTTATCATCGGTTGATGACATTTATGGGGCGTGATCAGAATGTTGATTCTGGTTTGCAGATATCTCAGCGGGATTTCACAACATTACATCCGATCTATTATTTCTCACTGGAACACTTGGATTTGTTCAGACAATCAGTCGCTGACATACACTTCCGAGCTCGTGTAGCACAACTGCCCGCTGCAGGTTACAGAGCAATGGCTGTTATACTCTGAAACAAAACAATGTTGCTTGAAGGTGTTGGTGGACGAATGAGAGTCATTGATGCCCCCGTAGAAAACATGTAATTAAATCGCTCATGATATTATGTCATATCATTATGTTAGTGTCAGTCTGACTCCTCGTCAGATAAAAAAGCTACAATCAGTATCAAAAACGAACTGTGGAATTAGAATGCATGTATTGCTGAAATCAGAACAGATCGCAGGTGGTTCAAATAAACTATCACTGACAGAACGTCAACTCAGGCACTTCCATGAAGCCAAACGATCAAGGACCGGCGTTAGACTTAATCTTTCTGCGGGTGCCATTGGCAACATTGCTAAGACGGGTGGTATATTTCCACTTCTTGCAGCTATACCAGCGTTGATAGCTGCTGCAGCCCCAGCTATTGCAAAAGCAGCTGTACTTGGTGCTGTCGGAACTGCAGCTGGGATGGCACTAAAGAAAGCAACAGGACAAGGAATAAAAACTTCCAAAAAAAGGGAATGGTCTAAGACTGCCAGGAACCTTCCATTCGTGGTACGATCGAGGCCTAAGACTCCCCTGGACACTTCGCTGATGCATCCTATGTCCAATTTTGATTTCCTTGACACTGCTAAAAATTAAACATAAAACTTTCAGAGGTGTTTTTATGAGTGATCAATTACCAAAACAACCAAATATCCAGGAAACTGGTATCATTAATCTCGATGGAATTTCTGGTCCAGGTACTCATTGGGTTGCATACGCGACTGATCCACGTGGAGTTGTTTATTTCGATTCGTATGGGTTGGTGCCACCGAAAGAATTTTTTTTAAAATATGTCGACAGAGTGCAAAGCACTCCACTTCATCCTCCCGTCTGATATTCAACATTACCAACACAAACAATAACTGATCCGCCAATATGTGGACGTGAAGTACTCGCTGTACTCGACGCTGTGTCAATGTCGCTGACACCACCTCATAAAGTCGTGCACGAGTATACCACCAGACGGTATAGCCGTCCAACGTCCTTTTAAACAGGTCTTAGTGTAATATACAATGGCAGATATTTACGGAGGATCTGCACGAGGCAAGCCCCAAGGTAACTTATAATAATGCACAACCCTTGACGAGGTCAAGAACGAGTTCTTGAATCTTTGAGTCTCGCAAATGTGGACCAAAATAAAGTTGTTGTTTTTCAGGATAAACAAGGACGGTTAAAGATGAGTAATATCCCGTTGACAGATATTATTCTAAAAGTTCCAGGCCCGACCGAAGATAACTTAGTGGTGTTTGCTAAAAGCGGTAAAATTAAAAACTCAGAGGAATCTATCTTAACACTCATGGGAGAGATTACTAGACGCATCAGAAGAATTGGAGATATTAGGTATGGCGATCTCAACATGAGCAAAAGTACAATTACCAATATGAAAGAACCAAAATCAGACGATGATGTGGCAATAAAAAGATACGTCGATAGTAACAACAACACGATCAGAACTGAGATCGATGATTGTTTACTATCCGCCGGTGATACAATGACTGGTTCTCTCAATATGGCTAATAATAAAATTACTGGTCTTGGAGAACCAGAATCAAGCGATGACGCTGCATCAAAGAAATACGTCGACAATAGCAACATCCCGATGATAACCTCGTTAATGACAATCAATTATGGAATGACCACATTTAAATCTGAATATGCTACTCATGTAGCCGAGTTTGTACATTTTCGTAGAAACACAAATAGATCTATTAATGAATTTTTTGGAAGTCCAGCAGTCATCGACATCAAACTCTCTGACATAAAAAAAATTACCGACAGTGTAGTATATACAGTAGCGTCTGGATCAGCATTATTGTCTCCACTCAATAAATCCATCAAACATCGCGCTGAGGTTACCGGCATATATTGATTTTCAATACTCGGCACTACGATATTTGCAATATCTACTACAATTTCACGGTGTAATCCAGTTAGTGGATCCTCTGGATCTATGTTAATGATATTGGATCACAACGACGAGAGATTATTTGTGGTGGAACCCGAAGAAAAAAGTCTCGTCATGTTGTACTTTTGGTGTCTTGAATTAGTCGCTAAACTACCACTTACTTAAAATTTAGTAATTTATATAATGAACTCCCCAATCGACCTTCAACATTTCAGATACGAGCAAGTGTGTTCGTGGCATACCCAACTGAAAAATATCGACGAGTATACAGTAAAACAAAATAAATACCGCAGACGTGTCGTTGTTACTGATAGAATTGTATACTCTGCATATGCGGTCATCGCTGAAACAGTAACGTCATCGGCCCATTATCAGCCACATACCTGATAGCACCAGTGATAGGAATTGGTGTTTCAGTTGTAACCGGTGTTGCTGGTATTCTTAATATCATCGCAAAAATAATATCTACGTGCGCGGTTGATAAATTACACGAATATACAATAAAGTTGCATACGGCGACGCTAGCATATACCAAATTATCTTCGTTGATATCATCAGGTCCCAACGATGGAATAATATCAGATCAGGAATATACAGAAATGATTAAGGTTTACTATGAAGTCCTGACTGTGTCAGGAGACAAGGTAGAATCTATGAAAAACGTAATTAGACCTCAGATTTAAAACTAATAATGTCGCAAGAATTACTACAACAGATCGTTGCTAGTACAACTCCTCCAAAAACCACGATGATATCAGCAAGCTCAACCAATCCTGAGTTCAACGTTAGCTTTCCAACTGCGATTCTAGCGAAGGAAATAGCAAAAGCACAATTACGAGTGTATCACAGCTGGCCAAATATTAGATCAAAGTCATTCGGTTGGTTGCAAGCAAATAATTCACTGGTATTTCTGTATGAAAATAAACCCGATGGAACACCAGACTGGAATGTTGTGAGTATACCTACGGGCAGTTATCAAATCGAACAAATCAACGATGAGTTTCAGCGCAGAATCAAATCTATCACAGGAAAAGAATCCAAAATCGCTATCACGGTTCATGAGCCAACATTATCAGCCGCGATAGAAATATCAACGCCTGACTACAGCGTCGACATATATCAGTCGTCGATTCGAACTGTTTTAAGACGGCCAGAAGTACATCGACGCCGCCGCAGCCTCAACGCGGTGATTATGCTTCAGACAAACGAATATTTTTAAAACTTCCCAATTATCGAAAACAATATCCATGGAGGTTGGGTGTGGAGAGGAATATTGATATAATGGCTGATAAGGTTCCTACTTTCACCGCGTCTGATGGTACAAAGCTTCCTAAATTATACTTCCCCATAATTATATTTGATGTTGAAAAACCGATCCCCAGCGAAGAGGATTTGAAACCATTTTCCTTCTACATTAGGTCTGAACACCAACAAGTAAGCAGCAAACTACGAAATTTATTTTCCAGCGTAGCACAATATTACAACGATGATATAAAGCAACATATTATTGAAACCATACAACAGCTAAACAGGATGCATCTGACCTCAAGTATGTCAATAAAATTATCGTTAAAACAGTGATTGCCAATGATAATGAATTCGTTGATTTTTCATCCCCCAACACGATAACACTCAAGCAGTATTTTTTAAGACACTACGCGATTACAAAAGATTTACCAAGATTTGTATTAAACGGATTTAACGACGATGAGTTGAAAAAAGCCGTAAATGATATCATCGATGAATATTTTCCGGCGATACTAGAATCATGGAGAAAAATAGCCCCACCGGCAAACATCCTCAAGCACAACAATGATCTATACGGTGTAGGTCGTCATATTTCATCAGGTGTTGTCAATATTACATTAACGATCACAGTCAATCTTGTATGTGATGCTATCGATGGCAGCTATCAAGTAGACCTTGAGAAATCCAGTCAGGCCCAGCAGGGATACATTTTATATACATTTACACCTCAAGCCCCCACCCCCGGAATTTTGATTGTGCTAGAACCTGTTAGTCCGGTTTATCTACGATGTCATAATCAGCTATTGTCACAGATGCATTTCAAACTTACTGACCAGGATGCCTTCTTGATTTAAGAGGAGAATTTTTAAATATAAATCTGTATGTAAGATTGTGGATCTTCACGCTCATAGAGCAAAATCAGGATTTTATAAAATAAAAAAATATTCTTTATAATAAATAATCTGTTTCTGAGTTTGGTCAAACAATTATTTATGTGGTATTATATATGTACCAACACGCGAGAGTTTTTGTATACAACAAAGAGGTATTCGAAAGTGACGTTAGAACAATCTTGACACTTCCCCACACAGAAAAATTGAGTGTTAATATACTTATTGATGAATACGGCGATGAAAACTTTTTGTTAACGCAGGAGCAGATAAATAATCTGCAGCGAGAACATGTTACTACAGTTGTATGTGATAGAAATCAAATTCTGAATTATGCACATTCCTGTATTAAATTTGATAAGCTCAAGAAAAATATTAGATTCTGATTCAGAACAAAAATAAATATTCTGATTCAGAACAAAACCAAATAAATATTTTTATACTTATCGTCAGAAATGAATTATTCCTCTTGTTTCACACTTTCACTTTGTTTAGCTGTTACAATCACTTTCACTTTCACATTCCGTTACAACTTTCACTTTGTTTAGCTGTTACAGTCACTTTTACAATCACCAGTGACTTTATTACCGCTTTCACTTTCACTTTTACAATCGGACATAATCTTTTTCTACTGTCTTACACGCGCACTCACAATCTTTTTTGTTTCATATTCATGAGACAACTCTGATCTAATTTTCTCAATCGCGTGTGCGAGTGAAACGAATTGTTCAACTTGTGTGTCATCGACGCAAGCTAACAACTGCGTCATAGCCTGCTGGAGCAATTTGATAAACCTGTATTCGGCTGGTAATGTATATCTACCTTCAAATCTTTGTTCTTGTAGTGATTCAAAATCAGATATGATTTTTTCAGTATCAAGTTGTTCAGAAATTTGTATACCTTCATCATGTAATTTTTCAATCGTTGAAATAATCGCATTAATATTTTCGTAATTCATTATATAATAAATATATATTTAAATACAAAATATTTTCATTCCTCAACCAGGAATGTATCTACAGTATATAAGGGCGGCACAACACATATATACAGGATATATACAATCTTAACTATTTACAGTATATACAATCTTAACTATTATATACAGTACATACAATTTTAATTCTTAGGACGGCACATACACATAATTTTAGCATCCCTAATTGCGGGAATGCAATACACCTCCACCTTGACTCACTTACAGTGCTAAAGTTCTCATTGGCCAATCTTTGTCAGAACAGTGCCACTGCTTTATGAGACTCACTTACAGCCCTAAAGTTCTCATTGGCCAATCTTTGTCAAAACAGTTCCGCTGCTTTATAAGATTTCATCCTCAGAGATTTTTACTTACAGTGGTGAAGTTATCTCTGTATTTACTTGTATTTACATGTATTTACATGATATATACATTACATATTTACAAGTATTTACATCTATTTACATATTTACATTACATATAGACACACACAACCAGCAGGGGCCTTCTCTACGTTCAATAGATTTCTGCACACCCTCCCACGATCAACCCTGGGGAGTGGAAAGAGCACCCACCACGTGGTGACATTGTGGGAGGTTGTAACATTATCTGTTGAAATTCGAGCAAATGGGGAGGAACCCCAATAGTAATGTGGGTCAGAAACTATATAAGGTGTTTGATACCTGGAAATCCAAAAGTGGAACACCTCATTGTTTTTCTCTCTTTTCTTAACTATTATCCCTGACAAAATCGGGGAGAAATAAGAAACCTGACATAGTCAGAGAAATAAAGATAATGTTCTTTCAAAAAACCCACAAAACCAACCCCAAAAAAATAATTCATTTCTTATTGTAAAACGCAGTCTTTTTAATCTCTCTACCCTCGCTGTTATTACCCTTCATAATGTCTATGACGAAGTCATTGGACGTTGAATTACTCTGTCTTACGATAGGAGTGTTTTCTATCTTACTTAAGGAGAGAAATACTGAAACATTATTCGTTGTTTGTATCTTTTGAAAATGCTGATCTGGCTTTTTTTTTTAATCTGCGACATGATGGGAAAAAAAAACAACCAAAACAAATTCATTTATAAGCCAATACTATTGTATAATACAAAATTACTCTTTAATCGCTCTATGTATCTTTAAAAGAGTTGTCTCCCTTCGTCTAGAGAGTTTTTGAAAACTACAACAAAATTCAAAAGTACTTTTTGTTTGTCTTCAACATAAACATAATAATATTTTCTTGTTCATTATTTTCCTGTTCAGTATTTTCTTGTTTTATTTCAGGAGTGAGATATCTAAATATTATTTGCTGTTTGTATTTCTTTGAAAATGCTAATCTGTATATTTTATCTGCGTTGTACCGAAGATGAGAAAATATTAAAATATTTGTACCTGCATATGTCGATGGATATTCTTTTTCTTCCCATGTCTCTACATTCATAGATATAACCGGTCTTGGAAATTTATTGTGTTTACCGGTTTTTCCAAATTTGCAATTCTGCCTCCGTGTAATAGCTCGTAAATTATCCAAAGAATTATTTTTCGGATCTGAATTAATATGGTCAATCACAAAACCTTTTCGATCAGTCCGTGAAAACATTCATAGATACATTTATGACAGTGATATCATTTTTTAAAAATAAATCTAAGATGACCAGCATTATCAACTGAACCGACTGGTTTTTATATTTCACAGTTCTTAATCACACCATCACGGGAAGCCTCATAATTTTTAATGATGGGATGTGTTACAGTTTCTCCTTCCTCCATTTATATAGTATATATTATTGTCTAAATTGTTATTTCATTACTAGAAAAAATACGTGGGATGCTAGCGTAAACATCTAGCGACATAATCCTCAGCGTTTTTTTTATACCAGCAACGCTGTTGCCGGCGTTAATTTTTTTTTTTTTTTTTTTTTTTTTTTTTTTTGTTATCATATTACAATTTCAAAGCTCTGTATTTTCTACTTCCACAGTCTATACACAACTGCGATTTTCCCCGGACTTGTTTGTTACATTTTAAACATGGTTTCGGCCCTTGACTTTCTGGCCACACTCTTTGCAGGTGATATCCACAAAATTCATTTACACAGGACTTATTACAAAGAGGTGTAGAGCCAATCATCAACCACTTGCAGTTATTCTTTGCTCGAATCATTATATATTATATACGGAGGATATCAATATACTAAGTTTCAGCCATTCAGTTTTTTATGCAAGCTCTGGTTGATTTGACGAATAAGACTCTAATCAATCGTACCCGTGAAGCCAAGAAGGAATTTCGCGACGACGGTGCGGCTCATGTATGGTCAACATTCAGAATCAAGAGCGATGTTGATGCTACAATGAATGACCAACGAGCAAGAACAATCATTGATTATCTCAGCAAACAAAGATACTTTTCTAGAATAAAATTTATGGTGGAGCTAGACGACGTATGGATTATCCATGACAAACGTGACACTGTTCGATTACATCATGCTGGAGATATTGTAAAGTTGAGTAAAAATTCCAAACCAGGAGCGTTAACTGGCATTGACAAACCATACTATGAACGAGCATATCCTCTGACAGTAGTTGTTTATGCAATATATCCGCTCAATGATATTCCTAGCGTTGATGATCTAAAACAGATCAAACTTTCGACGCTGAATTGTGTAGCTGAGCGAGTTACAGAACATTTTACAAATGCGAAACTTGGAAATGGTTTAACTGATTTACGACGTAACAAAATAAATGAGTGGACTGAGCGTATCAAGGAACATGACGCTACTATCAACGAAGTTGCCGAGCTTGAAAAGAAATTAAAATTTTCGATAAGGGTGAAATCAATAACCGGCGAGATTTTGTACGAATCGAAGTATAAATCGAAAGAAACTTCGATAGAAATCATTGATCATAACGCACACGCGTGGACGATGGATGTAACAATATTTCCACGAGATAGAACTGTTAAATTTTATAACGGTCATATTTTTGATTTTATAAATAAAATTAGTAAAAGCGATCCTGTATCTGTATGGTTGTTTCAAAGTTCCGAATATGGAAATTATGATCAGTTTGTACGACCTAATGGAGATATTTATCGTGCAGATTTTGTCCACTCGGAAATGAAAAATCTTTAATATATACCGATGATGCTGAGCAATTACTCAGTAATTGTTTTACCATTCGTCAGTTGCTGCTCACTTTGCTCAGGAGAAAACTTCATGGAAACCGACAAGATCGGAATTTCTTGTTGATGTGCAGCTAAGCTGTGTCGAATACGGACATGGAGGATTATGGAATATCAAATACGATTGTTATCTCAGTTGATATGGTTGCATGTTATCCTGAAAGTTTTCTTGGAATGGGAGAGTGCTCAAAGTAATTTAAGAGATTCTGACATCCAACACACGAAATGACAAGAGTTGCGATAAATGGACATTTACCAGATTTTAATTTAACTGGATTTGCACGTATTGAATCGTTTTCGTTCACGGAAAATCTCCATCCGATTGTTTATGTTTGGTTTGGTCGTCATTTTTCAGAAAAGTGTTGAAACCCAATAGTGCTATTACGATATTTGCTTGATGCAGGAATTTTAAAATCGTTAACCGTAAGTGAAGCAATAATATTGTATCGTCCACAGAAACAAGTCTGGTTACCTGTCGTTGGAAGATCTGTTCTTGACGAAATTTTTGAGCGTAATCCAGATGAAATTGAATGCGAAAATAAACTTGCAAAAGATCTCGGCAGAAAAATATGGGAAATTTACTCAGGGTGGTTCATGTGATCACAAACGACACTGTTGTCGACTAATCATCGACGATGCCAAACTTGATTTTATGATTACTGATACAACAGAGAAAGGCACATTTATAAGCCGGAATAATGCTTACTTGTCCGACGGAACTAAATTAGTTACAATTGTGAGCTATATTGATGGTGACTCACCACAGTATACTCATTTAAGATCTTCGATGTTAGCGTATGTTTCGATAAATTTATTATCGATGATAAACAAATTTCCTGATACCGTGATTAGAGTCTGAATAGATTCATTTTATATCAATAAAAGATATACGGATTTGCTACAGATTGGTACCGATGCATCATGGGGCGAATGGAGAATAAAGCGAGAAAAGATACTTAGTGATTCTGAATCATCCGACTTTGAATCTAAGGATATATACCACAAGAATAATCAAATATCATTATTATCATTACCACCATCGGTATATGATCCCGTAGCTAGGCATAAAACTGTTTATCTTAACGGGTGTGGCGGTTCTGGTAAAACAACGTGTGCGATTGAATTATTTCTGAACAGCTCTTCAGAAATGGTTGTGTTAACTCCAATTCATCGGCTCGCCAGAGAAATGAGCGAACGTGGAGATAAATCTCCAATTTATCACAGATTTTTTAGATTGAAAGGTGATACATGGACTCCTGAACGAATGGGTGAAAAATACATTCTCAAGATCATTATTTGTGATGAAATATTCACGGTGTCTTTAGATGTGTCTTTAGATGTATTAAAAACGTTTCTTGATTGGTTATTGACTCGGAATACTGCTGTTATTATGTGTGGCGATCATGGTCAACCACCACCTTTTGTTGGATCACCTCCGCATGAATGGCTAAAAACGTTTGTAGATTATTATTAGGAAATAACTAATGATTACCGAGCGCTTGATCCAGAATTAAGAGAGTTTAAAAAATTAATCAGACCACAGCCAGATAAAATAGTGTGAAATAATGTGTGAAGTAATTCCAGAAACTCCTGTGAATGATTTTTGGAATATGTGGAGTCCTGCTGATTTGATAGTTGCAAGTAGAAAGATAGTTCGTGATGCACTTCAACAATAATTATTTCTGTTACATAAAGAAAAATTTTCAAATCTACCTGTACCATTATGTTATCGCCCAGCAGATACGCGACAACAGAATATTGATGCTGAAAGTCCTGGAATTAATGACAAACAAAATCTTCTACTAAATGATATTGTTTTAGTTGCTGCTGATGTTGTTGAGAGCGTTTTAACGATAGATAAATCTCCATGGATGCTAGGATATGCTATAACGATTAATTCGTCACAAGGATTAACTATTTCCAATACACATGTTTGGATTGTCGCTGATTGTATTGAATGGTGAAATTTAGTTTATCTGGTAGTATCTCAGGTCAGAAGAATATATCAGCTGCAGAAGGCTATCATATACTTCACAGTAAATAATAATCCAACTACCGACAATGGCGATGGTATAGTACGAAAACAATTAGCTAGTTATAAGCAATGTGACAAAAGAAATTTAAGCGCTACTTTGATCTCGATGCTGAATTTATCATGACACTGAAACAGCGACAGAATAATCACTGTGCGAGCTGTAACACAGTAATGTTGTGACAGTATTCGAAAAATAATCCAAAACAATTCACCGTTGATAAAGTTTCACGCTGAAAATTTTACGTTTGGTCACGGTCCAAATATGATCAGTTGCTCTTTTTTTACCCCCTTCAAGTTCACCAGGTTCATATAAATATCTTACAGTCACATTACCTAGTACTGGTTGCTTTTGAGAAAGAGTCACGTCGTTGTATTGGTATATGTTTTTGTGATCGTATTGATGGGTTTCATATAAATTCCACTAGAAATTTCATTATTTAACGCAGCTATCACACTTGGTAGTCTTGCAACCCATTCACGAGATCTCATGGTTTTTTGAACTTTGTTCAGGGATATCTCCTGCGCATATTGATATCCAAACAATCGCTCAGCCGGTGTTCAATTAAATCGCTCAATGATTGCCTGATCGCGATGAATTGCGGTTGTGTCCTCGTCTGATTTTGACGTTGTTTCATCATCAACGTTACTGCACTGAGAAATTCCTTGCCAGGATCAACCTGTCGCAACTGTGGCCATCGCAGACCGCCACGTTGATAAAGTCGTTCAAACGCAGATGCAACTTCAGCTGCTGTTTTAGTTGATAGCGGCTCTGCTTCCTTATATCTACTTGCAACGTCATAGACAGTCAACGCGTATTTGTTAGTGCGTGATTGACGTCTCCCAGTTTTAATAGTATCATGGGGTAAAAACAAAATGTCTGCCTGATGAACTTCATTGGGAGTGCTGACATCAAAATGTGCGTACTAAATTTGTTTAGGTGGTGGTCGATAAATTTGCCATATTGCCTGTCGTTTTAACCAATCTGCAGCAACAGAACGTGGGACACCTGCCGCATCAGCAAGTTTACTAATCGCTGCATTACCCCTCCAATATCCTCTTGGGCTATAATAAATTGATTCCATTATTATAATAATAGTCAGTTGATTAATTACCAGCCCCTAGTACTAGTTTACACTTCATCGCAGATTTTATTAGGAAGCTAGCAAGTTTTTCTCTGAGATATTTATTTTTTATGGAATTTAACGAGTGAATCAACTTCACGTCCGCATTATGTCCTTGTTGTAAATATTTATTTTTATAAGCAACATCATGAACGTGGCATGCTTGATCAATCGCATTTATTGGATACTCTCCAGGTCTTAGTTGATCTCGTTCGTCATGTCGGAAATCAAGTCGGGTTCCAGGACCACAATAATTATACCCAGGAAGAAGCTTTTCGCCAGGTTACGTAGCCCATGGAGCTCCTGGTAATTTTGCCAGTGAAGCAGCGATATCACCACCTGTTTTAACCTGGTTAAGTACATCGATAAAATACACATCAAAACGATCAAAGTGGAATATAAACAAGTCACTGTACAACATTTTTGGTGACAAAAGTGTGGTGTCCTAGGGACAGTTTGTAATTTTCTTAGAGGCTGTACACTTGGCACAGTCACACAGGCGTCCTCCCGGAATGGCCTTTCGGGGATGTCCATGTCAATGATGATCCTGTCCTGAATGGAGTGGTTTTCCTCGGTGTCGGGTTCTTCTTCTGATGACACTGTGGCTAACACATGTTTAAAAGTCACTTTTTCCACTGTACGTTTGAATTTATTATCACAAATCTTGGGCATGGTTTGCCGCTTCTTTTGTCCAAGCTTCGAAACCCAAACGTTTCCAGTCACGTACATCTGGCCAGTGAGGGTGTAAGTCACAAGCTACACACACATCTTCGTAAACGTCTGCAGTGACGAAAAGTTGACGAATCTTTTTTTCCCGTACAGGTCGAGAAGTATCGAGATGAAAGCGCAAGGCTTTTAGCAGAATGAGTCTCTCGTGTTTATTTAAAGGTACCACCCTAATGTGTTTGGTCTTACCGCACAGAACAGATCGTAAAGAGCAGACATAGAATCGGCTGGTAAAGAAAGGAAGTCACTAAGACACACACCACACGACGACCCAAATTCACTGGATACAGTTCTCGTAAAAGTGTTGGTAATCCACCACAGTCTGAATACTGTCATTAATTTCTTTCCACGGTAGTTGTATCACTAATTATAAAGGTCGTGGCATGGTAGCAAGTTTTTATACCTCTTTTTGTCGGAGGTAATAAGTGTACTTTTTGCACAGATCTAATCGTACTCCGTCGACGTATCTAAATAGTTTAGTCACTAGTTCACACACCACACACCGCACAGAATTTTCCTCTAGAGACAAAATTTGATTGCGTGAAAGATTTAGGTAATCCTCTAAGTCTTCCTCTCGAATTCGTTGTAGCATGGACACTATGTAAGTAGAATAAGTAGCAACCAAAGTCTTCTGACCCTTGGGTAGATGATCAATGTCTGACCATTGGAACGCTTTCAAATGAATCAGTCCTCTTATAACATTGGTGACGTAACGGATGCAATTGTTCCTTGCGTTGGACTTGCATTTTGACAAACTCTCGGTAAATGCGTTCTCTCAACTCCACTGGCAAACTACCAATGTTCTTTTACAAAGTATTCATCAAGAGATTATTGAGGTCGTCCCACTAAAGGTAGGTAGTGACAGTGCGGAGACCATCGAGAATGTTCCAGGTAAGCGGAATCTTTCTGCTCCAACTCGTGACGTGACACACCGCAACTGAAACACTTGACTTTATCACCTTCGCCCAAGTAGATAAATCCAGCTCTGGCTAAGTCCTCGGGGGTAGGTCCTCCCAGATATTTAGGCCATTTTCCTTGGAAGGTTTGGAATCGACTTTTATAGTCACAGTATTCAGACAAACGCACAGAGAACGAATATTCTTCTTTCACAGGTTCCTTTCGATGAGGGTACGGTGAAACACGCAGTAGTTTGCTCAGGCATGGATTACATCCATAGGGTGGTAGCCACATGGTTTCACGTGGAGGATAAAAACCAGTAAAGAGTCCACGATAACGAGAGGCATCGCTTTCGCATCCGTCAGGTTTGACATGCACAGTATCACTTTCCATGGTAGTATTTTAGTAGTAGTAGTCATAGCAAAGTTCCCATGATGTGGTACTGAATCACTGAGGTCACGCCGTATGGCATCCCTGCAATCACAAGGCACAGCATCGCACTCCACTTAAGAATCACCGAACTTGAATGGTGTATGTTTGTTAGGATTCATCTTTCTCGCTTAGCGTTTGTAGTCACAATGAACTATCGGTCTTGGAAGTTATATCTTTTTATACTAGTCGTAATGAAGTCTCGAGCTTGTAAATCTTTCCTTTTTTATGTCTAGTTTTGGAAGTCTTCCTATTTTCTTCCTGGACAACGGTACTAGCTTCTCTAAGGTACCGTCACAAATGTACCGCAGTATGATGGGTGGAAAGGCCATATGAAGATAAGGACACTGCAGAGACCATCGAGTATGTTCCAGAATAGCTTAATCTTTATAGATACATTCATCCATACGCAACGTCAGACCACAACTGAAACACTGTACTTCCTATCCCAATCCAGTGTCAGGTCTTAAGTAGACAAATCCTGTTCTAGTAAGAACATTCGAAGTAGGTTATCCTTCCCTACCCTTCGGTCATTTTTTAAAAGTTTCCATTCGACTGGCACAATCACAATAGTCAGGCAAGAAGACAGGAAAATTGTATTGTTTGAATTCGGAGTTCGCAGTGGGTCTCTCACTCGATTCTTGCTGTGTCGAAGTCATCCTTCTTCTTGGTGACTATGCTCTTGGAACCATTTTTTTATACCAGTTTGTCCGTAAAGTGAAATGGTTGGGAAGTCGCACTCGCTTCTTTTACACAATTTTATACAGTTTTTCCAAAATTTCGACTGACGATTTGGTGTGTGGCTAAACGTACAATCTTGTGAGGTTGGTAGGTAGTCACTTTAAATTCTTGATCCTCTCCAGACTGCAAGGCTTCTTTCAATACCCCAAAGTTCACCACTTGACTGGAGCGATAATTGAGAGTCAATCCTTTCACTTTACACTCCGTGTGCACTTCTCCTTGTGGGTCACTGTATTCGTAGCCGTAATTTTTAGGACCGCCACTAGCAAAACTTAGAATCTTGTCGTTGGGGTGCTCATCTGTCCAGGCTCCTAAACGGTCTTCTTCGATGACAGGGCGACAGTGACCCAGGCGATCGATGTAGATGCAACTGTCCGTGTCAAAATACAGTACACGATCTCCTAACTGGTGTAACGCTTCGTACAATTTCAAGCGAGCATGGGCTGTCACGTAAGCCGCAATGATGACATTTCCAAATTCGTCGGCTTCTATAAAATCCAGTTCTTCTTCGTAATTGACTAAGATGAAGTCCTCACGAACGACATCCACGTGTTTCATGTATTTGGTTTTGTCGTGAATCATCTGGAAGTAGCGGGAAGATTCTGTCAAATACTCCGTCTTGGGTAAACACGGTCGTTGTGCCATTTTGCCCCACAAACAATTTAACATCACTTTGGCAAATGATCGTCTTCCTGCTCCAAGTATTTCTCCTTGAATTTCTTCTGCTCTTCGGGAGTGTGGCACCAGGAAGGATAGCCACTGGCTTCTTGTTTCAGTTTCACAAAGGCGTTCACGTAGTCTGCGAAAATGCCTTTCCAAGTCTCGTCACCCTTGTGGTGCTGTTCTGTCTTGGGAAAGTGGTAAATTTCGTACACTTCTAACAGTTGGTATCCCAGATCCAGAGCGTTAAACAATTCCATGCTGACCCACAGTCCTGTCAAGGCGCATTCTTCCTGAGTGTGCTGACAAGGTTGGTCTTGATTGGACGTTTTGGCACAAGTACGGCACAAGGGAAACATCAGTTTTCCCTGGCAATGGTGAGCTAAAACGGGATTTGCACACGTACGGACACAGCGAACACAGTCCAAGTATTTGATTTCTTCTCCTTTCTCCTCGTCGGCGTGGTACGCAAACAGGTGGCATTAGTCCGTCCTCCGTACAAACTGTTCCGTGGGTTCAGAGGGTCCACCATCTTTGAACTTCCACGATGAGTTTAAACTCGGGATCGGTTTTCAAACGGTGATCGTACTCGCGTTCCCACATTTCCACGACTTGGTATCCTTGCTGTTCTAACATTAAGCTCCGCTGACAAGTAGCCTCGTACAAGTCTTCCATTGTACGTTGTAAAAATTCATTTTTAGTGTCCCGTTGAGGGTAGTAGATCGGACATCCGTGAAATAAGCAACCGTTAAATTTGTACAAGATCTTAGGGTTTTCTAAGTCCCAGCCCTCGACCGAATATTTTCCGATGGTCTTTTCACATCATCCGTTTCTGGCATGTTGGATCCATTTGTCTCTCTTGTCGCACAAGTAATGTAGCCAGCGTAGGGCTTTGACCGAGTATTGAAGTTTCACAAAATTGGTCGTTTGGGGGCGTATGACGGCCAGGATCTTCTCGGGCATAAATCGTTTGCTGCACACTAAGGAACACCCTTTGGCAATGGTGCAGGCTTTTTTCAAAGGAACGATCCCTCAGTGTTCCATGAACAATTCTCGACATTTTCCACAGCAACGCCGTAAAATATCCACGTCGGAACGACAATATGCAACATTTCTTCCCGAAAGTCAAAGGGGTCAGAGGCGTGAATGTGGTACCAAGCGTAGAAAGCTTGTCGTTGTTCGGTGCGCATGTTGTTGGGGTCGTAGTAGTGAGCATCAGGCAAATGGGGCAGAACGGTGTGTTGATTGGCTTCGGTATTGAAAAAGTGTGGAAAATAGCCTTTGGCCATTTCTCTCATTCCAAATGTTTTAAGCATTCGACTCAAAGGCATGGCCAAGTAACTCATCGAATCTTAAAACTGCACTTGTCCCACTTGTTCAGCGTGGTAGGTCCTCGAAACATTTTTTCACGTCCTCCAGGAATCTTGCTGCATTGGGGGCAACGGCAAAAGATAGGTTCTTGGATGCACTTCTCACACGCTCGGTGAGCCACGCAGAAATTAGGAATTTGAATACCGGTCTCTTGCATGCATTCGAAATCGAAAAATATGAAATTCCCATTCTTCTGGTCATCTTCGTCCTCCTCCTCCTGTTGGGGTTGGTACTTTTGAATGTAGCATTCGTGTTCCAAGTCTATGATTTGGTGACAAATCTGGCATCGTTTCTTTCCTGGACATAGGTGTGCCTTGACAGTTATTGGTACCTATGACTTGTCCACAAGCAGAACAATATTTCAGGAGTTGATAAGCACTTTTCTGCTGTGAACCTTGCGTCTTGAGATGCTGTTGGTAACAGGCAGAGCTGACAAAAGTGCGCTGACAAGCTGAGCAATGCACTCGTTGTTGTCCTTCGGCAAGACGGCTTAGAGGCCAAACATCCTGGACATTTCCATCCACAATGCTTGTGTTGCTCTCGATTGTTATACCCATAGTCACATTTCTCACAATAATAACTGTATCCCAGGAATCCGGTGATACTGGTAATGGTATCGAAATGTTCATCGTGGTGATAGACGTGAATGTATTTTCCGTCTTTGAAATTTTGTAAGGGTGTACTTTCAAGGTGTAACATGGAGCTAAGACGTCTTGCAATTTTTGAATTTCAGGAATGCCACAGGGTGTGTCTTTAGATAGCCCCGCTTGTTGTAACAGGACTTCTGCTTATCTTCGTTGTTTGCCTCGGTCCGATTGTCGAATGGTTTGCCAGGCTCTTTTCCATTTTGCCGTGTCGTTCTTGTCGGCATACGTTCGGCTCACCACGATGGCACGGGCTAAACACATCTTGTCTTGTATGTTGTTAATTTGGACGATGCTACGCTTGATGCTGCGAAGGTCATCCACCAGTAGCACCTTTGTGTGTTGTCCGGTCCTTTTGGGAAGAGGAACTTGGGCCATGTACAGTGTCGCTTTTCCATCAGTGATGTGAAACTTGTCGTTGGATTGCTGCACGTGTTGAATCTTGTCGATGACTTTGGAAAGTGTCAATTCTGATGGCCTGCTAATCTCGATCCAATCGAGTGACTTCAGACTGTCGTGATAAATGGAAAGTGTCAAGCGATCGTCTTCTTTGACTTCACATTGCCGTTTCAGTGTGGTTAACAAAGAATCCGACAAATCGGTGATGAACTCTTCTGTTTTCTCCAACGGTACGTCGGACTTGAAATCTTAAAATTTCACCGTGTACGTGTAGGCTGTGGTTCTAAATTTTCCAGAGGAGCGTTTATCCGTCTCTCAGATGTGGCAGTAGTTTTCAGGGGTTACTGGTGGTGGCCTTTGGTTTTGACGTAGACTCTCTGGGTCTGGATTCTGGCTCACTCATGTCATGTTCAAAATCGCTGGCATGAATTTGAGCCAATACTTCAGTTACTGTGCCAGGCGATAGGTCACGTTTCTGCCTCTTTCTTTCCTCTCCTTTCTCCCCGAAATGATGCAATTGTTTCATCTTGATTGCAAAAAGTCAAATGTAAGGCCAGTGTCTTCCCTATATAAAGGGTTAGTGTCTTCCTCAAAGTATTCATTTCTCTCTCAATCCTACTACAAAGATGGAAGAGCCAACACAGATCGAACTTCTGATCAGAGCTTTGCAAGGTGTCATACGAAGATTTTCTTCACAGAAGCCGACGGACTACCTGCTATATCTGTCAGGAGAAAGGTCATTGGTCTTCAGAATGTCCATATATTCAAAGCAAGACAGGCGTCAAAAGAGACAAAGGTCAAGATACTTGTTATCATTGTCAAGAAAAAGGACATTGGTCTTCAGACTGCCCTAAGAAACTACAGGAGCAGAAGGTAGAAGGGGTTCCGAACAGGAAGAAGAGGTACCCTCCGAAAAGAAAGAACCCAGACACGTCCAGAAAGAGAAGAAATGAAGACGAGAAGAAAGCGAGGGAGAAGAGGAAAAACCTGTGACAGTGAAGACATTCAAAAATGGAGAGAGAGAGAGAGAGAGAGAGAGAGAGAGAGAGAGAGAGAGAGAGAGAGAGAGAGAGAAAGACAAAGAAGAAAAAAAGGAACTTTTTAAAGTGATCTGTTGTGAAAATGGATTGTAAATTTGTACCAGAGAATATACCAGAAAGAAAAACGTAAGTGTCTCTTGGTTTTGATTTTATAAGGACCTACACTCTCGCACTTATTCACGTCCATCATCGATGAAAAAGGGTGTTTTTCATCTTTCTACTACAATAGTAATGATATTGATTATGACAGGTCTTTTCTACTACAATAGTAATGATATTGATTATGACAGGTCTTTTCTACTACAATAGTAATGATGTTGATAATGATAGGTCTTTTCTACTACAATAGTAATGATATTGATTATGACAGGTCTTTTCTACTACAACAGTAACGATTGTTCGCGCCAATACAATAAGCATGTCTACTTAGCTGTCTCTTTCCCTCTCGTTCATTTAACAAAAGTATAAGTTTTGTTTCCTGTTTCGTAAACATTAGCAGATGCGCTAATTAATTGATCGAGCTAATTAGTTGTAACAAAAATAAGAAGGCATACTTCTTGCCTTTATTTGGAATATTGATAAAAGCTAATATTATTTTCATCCATTCTCGTAAATACATGTATGAATCTCCTCTTATAGGTCGATATCTGCTTATATGTTGCATCAGATAATATTTCAGGTAAATAGCAACTGACTATCTTTCCTGGCTAAACTTTGTATATAAGTATAGCAAATATTTGGCAAGAGAAATATATCTAAAAATAGGATTTAATTATTTTAATAAAATCATATTTATACACATTTTCACTTGACCTACATAGTAATAGAATGTGAAGATTTCCAACAGAGAAAACTAGTCTGACTATAAAACTGGCCTTTTACACTTGCAATGTATACATTCTGTTCATAAATTAACAATCATGAACAAAATGTTGCTCTTTTACCATTACGACAACACTGTCACATAAATATTATTTCTTTCATGACGTATTTATGAGCTAACACAATTTCATTCCGGTATATTTCACGAACAAATTGTTATATCAGAAATAATTACGTCGTAAGGTAGACAGATATTCTCCAGTTATAATAAAAGATTGCACCTTTTGTCATTTAAAATCATTTTACTAATGAAATTATCAATTTAAAATTTCTGAGGAATCAAAAATGATATATCAGATAATATGATCTTTAGTATCTGGAAATCAATCAAATCGAATTTGAAATGTCTTTCCGCACAAAATAAACTGAACAGCTTCGGTACATGTGGGTTTTTTTTTTCATTAGGCGCAGCTAATCTTAGCTAATTTGTTTTCATTGCTTATTCTTTGTTCTATTTTGTTTGTTCGCACATATTCTAGAAGCCATAAATCTTGAAACGCTATGAAAATTTTATAATCCTTTAAGTTAAAAATGCCAAAACTATCGTTATAAACATTTATGTACCTATAAAGCATTCTTCTTAAATTATTCAAAAACTTCATCTTCTTTAACCCTGATGTCGAATGAAATAAAACACCGCAATTTACAATCAAACCATTTGTTCCTAACCTAGGTATTATCACATGCACATGTTGTACAGGTATAAAACTATGTGTTGTAAACAATACAATGATGCATTGTACCGAAGCGTGAAACACTGTGTGGTAGTTTTTTCTTGTTGTGACTATTTATATATTTTCCATTTGTTGTCTCAAGTCATGTCAAGATTCAATGTATGGTTCGAAATGCACCCGCTTTTGGAGAAAACCTTACCCCTGGTAATTAGACAGTAGACACGTAAATTTTTCATACCCGGTTACGTTAATGAAATCGGATGGTTTGTACCATGAACCAGAGTATTCTAATAGTTACAAGACATCTGTAGAGATATACGTTAGGGACAGTAACAAAGGCCATAGTATTTGAACTTTAAATGAGATTGCTAATTCCCACAAAGTGCTGAATTCTTTGTGGAGTGCTCTTTAACAAAAAGGTCTAAGGGACAAGAGAACAAGAACTCCTGAACCGTGCACCCTTTGATCTTAGTCCCAGCCGCAACACTAATAACACAGAGAAGAGATATTCCACAATCTAAATTATCTCAAATACCAAAAAAAATCATGCCAAACTATTTTAGTTTCAGAGTTTAAGGCCAACGGATTTTTAAAATTTATATATTTAATCTTAAAGAGGAAGTTTAAGCCGAGGAATTTTGTCTTCTCAATTTGTCTATCAAAAGAGGGATCAAACTGAAAATAAACTGCAAAATAAAGGTAGACTTTCAGATAGAGCGGCAGCTGTTTTAGTGATCACGCAGGTTAGAAGAATTAGACCTTGTTACAATGTTGTTGAGACGTTTCAGCAAAAAACAGGGAAGTGCATGTTTGTTTATATTTTTACTTCTTGCGACTGTTGAAGTAGAAGGAAAATAAAACATAAATGTTAATAATTCTTGTTATAAAAACGTTCCAGATGTTAAAACTCCAGTACGTATGTTTGAAAGAGACTCAATCTTCATTTTCTTAAAAATTATCAACGTTAAAACTTATCACCTTTATGTTCGATGCAGCACTAATTACTAGTATTAAATGAAAACATAAAACTATGGATTTCGAAAGTACGAGAAATTAACGAGCATTCTGTATAAAGTTGAATATATTTAATTACTGTTTTTCTTTGAAATTTGCCGGCTAGTAGAGTAGTTTGTGTATTCAGTAAGATCCTGTAAGAGAAAGGGTCACATACCGATCCAAAACCTATGTTCCATTTGAGAAGTAAGAAAATAATCTACTTGCATGTGATTGCAGTTTGATATATTCCAATCAACATTTTTCAAAACTTCAAAACTAAAGAGTAAATCATCATATCAGCAATTCAGACAGACCGATGACGAAACTGCACACTATATATCTAGGCCCAGCACAGTTGACGTATGTCAGATTTTTCAGAGGGTTGTACAATATCTTTATCACATGCCGAATTCAGTTTTTTTTAAATTGTACAATATTCAAAAGAATGTGTAAATAAAAAGGTGATATGTATATGTATTGTATACAAACTCACAAAGTGCGTCTGTTCTGAGTGGAGAGATAGAACTCGATTGTAACGCGTATAAGCACACCTCCCGACCTTGCGGCCTAAAGATATTCCTACACCATTCTAACCTCGTTCTTAACGCTCACTCGAAACAGGCTATATATAGTTTTGTCTGCGTGAAATGCTGCATGGTAAATATTCGTAATTAAAGTGATTTTTCAGTATCCGCAATTTCCAGTAACTACACTATTGATCAAGTAATACATTATGGTTGAGTTACCTGTTTCATATTTCGCTCCTTAAGCTATAATATTAGTTTTATCTTGTTAGTTTTGAGCTTTTATGCTTTGGATTTTTAAAGTCTCGTGAATATTGTTCAATTGCAACTCTGCGTTTTGGTGAACCTGCATGAAAAGACAGAATATGGGAAAAAAAATCATGTCATGTTATTCTATCTATCATCTAATCAGAGAATGTCTTTCGTGGAAGCCGGGTGGGAAGGGGACACCCCATTTTCAAACAAATACTTCCCTTCCTGTCAGCTCTGTAGGTTATTGGAATGTGATTTCATGTGTTGTTAGTTATCCGCCCTGTATCAAACAGCTTTAAATGTTCATTTCATCTCTGGTCAGAGACGACCATAACAGAGATTGTACCCTTCACTTTTCCAATCATCATTCAAAGGGATTTTCCTGCAGCCTGAATCTGGCTGCTTGCAAGAAGAAGAAAAAAAATCTTTTCATTTAGTTATTGTTAAATATTGTTAAATATATCTAAGCCATAAATATTATACTTATTAAGAAGTAAGTAAATAAATGTGAATATTCTGATATTTTTGTGCTATAAAGGATACAGTTGGTTTATAGATCTATAAGTTTATATCTATATTCCTGTTGTGTACAGTCTCATTGGTATACCTTTATGATGTTTAAAATCGGTCAGCTATGAAGTTTCTCGCTATTTTGTTTCTAAAGGGAATATTGAGATTTCTGTTAATTTCATAGTTAACAAGAAAGCTTTCTATTCGCCACCAAATGTAGTTCCACTTGCAATTTTGTGCTTTTAATTGGTCCATATATACAGTGGACACAATTGCATATTGTACAGAAGAGCATAGCTTAATATTTAGTAACCGTACTATCTTCTCTAACCCTTTTAGTTCTGTTGTGTCATAAGATCCGTAGTTGATATACACCTCAACGCACGTGGTGACATATACAGCTGGTGACATTTACAGATCCATTGTTGCGATACTCTGACAAGACTCTGTTGTCGGAGGTTCAAGTGGCCTGATGAGGGTCGTAGTAAATGTAGTAAATTCGCAGAATTTTCTCAAAGTTTACCAAAACATCGTAAACTTTCTCAAATTCGTAATTGAAAAGCACAATTAAAAATAATGTCATGTCACGAAGTTAAGGCTGGGTATAGCAAAAATCATCATGCGAAAATAAAGGGCCCGAGAAGAAACATTCTTCGACTAGCTTGAAGGGAAATGCCCTCGTGTTATTAAACCCAGCGCAGTTTAATCCGCTGAAGGCAGTCAAACAAACGAGATGAAAGTTGTCGAAGTCGGAGGTAATTCAAATACAAAAAAGCAGCATAATATTTTCATTCCTCGCTGCGATTCTACTGTCGTTGGCGACTGCTGCTCCTTCGGATGCAATGTGTTAATGGCCGTCAGAACCGCATCGGGGAAGGCCTTGACAACTTTGGCCGCAGGATCTTGAACCTTTAATTCCCGCAAACATGAGAAAGGTCTTCGATTACTCAAGCGAACTCGGAACCAAAAATGTCTTTGAATGTTGCATCACCGTTGCCGACAGCAGTACGTTCATTGACTATTTATGATTTACTCGCGATGACGAAATCAAGTAAACATTTCTGAAAGGTCTTTTGTGTGGTATGAACTTGCGTGGACAACGCACGTGGGAAACCGGAATTGTCAACTTGGATACAACAGCAGGACCTGGAACTCACTGGTATATGATGTTGCTTAACAACGTCGACGCTAAATCTCAACAACTGAAGTTTTACTGAGCGCTGCCGCTACAAACTAACACAGACAATGTGTGTATTTCGTCGTTGGAACTCTTTATGCACTCATAGATAGCAAATCTCCCTCACCAACACCGTGCAGGAGACAAAAAATAGTCCTCGGGAACATTTTCTGTGGTTGCATGGCAGCTGTATCGGTGAAGAGAACCAGTAATGGGTTAGAAGCGCATATGTTTGTTCCACCTGGCCTAAATGAGTCTAGACAAGACCAACCTGTCGAGTAATCATACTTCGAGGATGACATTATTAATAAAACAATAACCTATGATGGACCCTCAAAGCTACTGGATAAAGCTGAACAACAGCTGCTAGAAAATGTCGCCAATAGAACCAATATACTCGCAAAACAAACTCACGTGTAACGTTGTAGATGCTATGTATGTACTCGCTTCAGCAACAACCGTTGGCTTTGATGGCGAGAATTACGACCACGGCGAGTGTCATAGGCATTCCTGATAGACTCGCAGTTGGAGCTGTATCGATAGTAACCGGTGTTGTGAATGTGTGCTTGAATAATAATAATATCATTACGGCTGAATAAATGAACACGTGTCCACTCAGAAATAATCACGGAGACACAAAGTATTTCACTACGATTACCAAACTGTAATCGTTGAAAATTAAACGATTATCACGACAGAGTTATGCACGGTGTTGATGGAAATGGAAAATTTTCGACGATTTCGTGCTCGTATACGAAACCGTTGCGCCCTCGATTTAGAACCGAAACAGAAATTTGATTTTCAGGCAGAAAAATAACGCTAACGCTGTCACCCATGTGGATCCCTGCATTTCCAGCGTGGTTTTGGCTGAGCCGCCTGGGATGTCGAGGCGTCGGACTTGTGTTAGTATGCGCGCAAATGCATGCGCGTGTGCAAAGTCATTGGACATAGAAGGCGTTTAACCTAGCCAGTAACAGAAATTTAAAACTTCCATTCTCAATCTATTTATGACGTCAACAAAGAAAATGAGTTTGAAGAAACTTGATGCTTTTAAAATCAATGAAGATTGCACCAGTACGTTTGCCGGATTTAATCAATAGCAGCCACTTGTCTTTACGTTTCTTAAAGGCAGTTTGACATGAATGTTTTTATCGGAAACTTGATTATAATTATGGAATTGATACTTTTCAAGATTTCGGAAATGATGATTTGTTGATATGTTATGCAATAATTTTTTTAATATACAGATCGATCAAATACGGTTCGATAATAAAATGGTTCATTCTTTTCCATTTCCCGAATGAATTGCAAATACTTTAGTTAATATCATTGGATCAATTTAACGAGGTGTTGCTACAGTTAATTACTTCTTACAATAATTGACTAAACCGAAATTGTCAGAATTTTATGGTGAATTCCATCTAGACTTGTTAGTGCATATTTTAGTACAATATTAATATATTAGTCAATATAATTAGGGGAATATTAATACTAGCATAATCGGATGCCTATTCATTAAAGAAGGCAATAAGTTTATCTATTTTGGACTCTGTAAACTTAGACCTATCATGTGCAAGTCTTAATTGTTATTAGTTAAAGCTCGCGTTTCGAGTGATTAATCCATGGTGTGTATGTGTGTGTGTGTGAGGGGGGGGGGGGTAAGGGAAGTTCGGTAAGTTGAGCAGATATAAATAGATTTGCTACTGAGGAAACTTAATTCTACCCATATTGATTCTACAGTGGATAATTCGAAATCAATTCTTCTCCAATAAATTGTCCCCTCGCTCATTTCTCTGCGTCAACAGTGTGTTTACAATGAAAAGGATTTAACAGAAATAGGCGTCAGGCACTTTACAGTCAATAAACGTTTCATACAATCAACGTACTGCACGTTTTGGATTCATTATGCATTGCAACTCCTAGTTCGTCGATTTTTGGTAAGATTTGCCTTAAACATAGGTTTATCAAGTTGCATGCCTTTTGTTTTAATGCTAAAGGGTACACATTTTAAAATAGGACTATAATCAAGGACAGATTGATTTTCAATTTTCGATCTAGAGGAAGAGAAATTAAAACCCTGGCATAGGATCTACTACTTGAGACACTTAGAACAAAATATAATTGTCAACCGGATACCTAGTTTTGACTGATGTATATGTATTTTCATTGTACCCAGACTTAGGTACCTAATGTTTATAATTCCAGGTACGTATATCACGTCTGTTAATTACGTACTATTGTTTTGTTGATGTTTCCCTTTTCCCCGAAATTTTAATTGCAATTGAGTCTGCCTCAATAACCTTGCCGTATATTTTGTGAATTTAGTTTTCTTTCCCACAGACTACCAGCTTGCACTGAGCGTTTACGGTTTTTCCGATGACTAGGTTGAAACTGGATAGTGACTGCTCATGTTTTTTCAATTACAATTTTAGCACAGGAGTAACATTGGGAATGGGTTTTTTTTTTCAGTATGTTTGATGTACCCGGGTCTTTCGTGTGAAATCAGATTAGAGTGAAGAAAGCAAATGTTAGCTGACCAGTGCCAGAAGGATGTCGTGGGTTGTTATGCATGTTTGACTGAACCATATGTAATCAAATTTCGTTACGTTCTTGCCATGTCTTAAAACAACCCAGGATACAACGATTTTATCGAATGCGAAATAGACTAGGAATAAATATATTTGGTCTATTGTTGAGACCTCACGTGTACCTTGGACAAATGAAAGCTTGTATTGTAATGTACATAAAGACACCTGGTTACAGCTATTATTGATAATGACGCTTTGATATGTGAAAGCTTTTGCATACCGGTAGGAGAACAGTGGTCAATACCCAAAGGCAATAATTGATTACTTCACTGTTCACACATTTACAGTGCTGCTGACCCTAAAGATGAACTAAACTCTCTGGAACTCTCCAGCTACTTAATTTTGGGATGGAGCTAATTTCGACACAAACATAACTTTAATTTCACTGAAACTAATGTAGATACGAACAAGGCTTCCATTTGAATGGGACTATTTTTGTCACCAATCAGTGTAAAATTATATCGATGACTTTATAGAAGGGATCAATTTTTGCGTTTTGCTGTGTTCGAATAAATGCTAGACTTCCTTTATCTCCGACAGGAATAACCATTGATCAACATGAGATTGTATTGGAAGCTGATCTTTGCTTCAGCTTTTGTAATACTTCTTATGGTGTACGGATTTCTCTCTTGTAAGTATATGCGCTATTTCGATCTCTTTCCATCTAAGTAAATCAGTAATGACTATAAAGACAATTATCTGTTGATTACACATTTGCAGAACGTTGAACATATCCCTTTAAGCCATGTATCACGTCATGAATTAAGTCATGTATGTTTTAAATTAAATTCTGTGTTGAAAGCTACTCGTGCACGTTTGGAGTACCAAATTAAGCAAGAGAAATAGAACATTCCAAATTAAATCCGCTTCTGATTTAATCTACAGTAGTCCAAATTGCCGCATAAAATGAAACATAGGAACTTATTTCTTATTTTCAACAGCCGTCATGACGACTGACTGAATAATTGTAAAAAATAAATTGATGATTATAAATCACTTGCTTGAGCGATAATGATGTCTTTCGGGGATGATGTTAATGTTCTGCCAAGTTTTTTGTGGCCTCCCAAGCAAGCACTTGTATGTCACGGTGATTAGGTGAAAAATGTCTTTCAAAATGAGATCACCAAACCAATGTTATTCTTGTCCTGAGACTAATGTGAGGCATTGGGAGCCGGGTCGGGTGATCTAATCTATTCACATGTCATGGACAGAAAGTTTAAACCTTGATACCAATTTTGAACATAGGCAACTGATTCAATTCCCATAGTTTGTAACGTTAACGTTTTTCTAAATTACTATACTTTGGTGGTAAAGCAAGCTTACTTCCAATTTATGATCTGCCCGAGTGTAAACTTTTCAAAACGATAACAATTGTATGTTATCCAGTGCATATTTGAAGAAATAAATTATTTATGCCCATCTTCAGAACCTGAACAGACTAGATCTTCCTGTTTACATCCGGGTATGCAGTGACAGTAATAAAATGAAAACGGTTTTAGGTTTGAACGCACTATTGCGTACAACTTACATAGACACATTCTTGTTCAGAAGAATGTTTGAAATTCCATTAAAAACTATCGGCCAGTCAACAACCCTAATATTCTGCTACAAATACGTTGGTTCCGTAGCTCGTAAAATAATTAGTAGAATAATTAGTAGTTTGTGACAGAACAATAAATTATAAAAGTATTTGAATGCCTGGCTAATTTGTTAAATGATGCAATCTCTGGTCCAGTTTAACCAAACCACAGATATAGCAATCATTAATAATTGTGGTGATTGGTAAGTTTGTGGAGGACTTATATACGGCTCGATAGCGAAAAACAGATGTTTATTATGATAGATTGGCATTATTAATAGAATTTAATGACGTTTCAACCATCAATAAAACGCCAGCATTTTGAGGCCTATATTTTAATGTAATTCGTGGAAGATAGAAGAAATCAGTCAGTTTCAAGAGCCGCAAACTTTTTGCGTAAATTACTATTGGTGATGATATGTCATCGAGTCAGTTTGACGTGAATAAAGGTTACCATGATACACACTTGCCGTGCTTGCACCAGAGCTGTGTCAACGCAGTCATGAATTTTAGTCCAATATACCTTGTGCCGCTTGCAGATGTTCGACAAGCTGGACATGGGCTCAGCCTCATTGTAACGTCTTGTGACGGCAACCACGGTCAGAGCATTCTTGTATGGCACTTGTCCTGAGGTAAAAACAACAGGTCGGCATGCTGTACCTCGATAGGGGTGGAAACACCAAATTGCAGCCTTGGGATTTTGCTTGGTGCTGGCAGGTAAATCTGCCACATGGCCTGCTTTATGAGCCACGCCAGTGCAGCTTCTTGTGAGACGTGTGAAACTTTAGCGGATTTGGTCAGATCTTTTACTGCTGTCACACCCTTTCAATAACCTTGTGGGTTGTAGCATATCGACACTAGGTGACGCGACGAGCGCTGTGAAGTATTCCTTGTGATATTTCTTGAGCTACAACGGTTCAACTTGGCAGCGCAAAAATTATTGCCGCTACTATCGTCAGCATCGTGAGCAAGGAAAAGCTTTGCTTCAAAGATACTTGTAACTTACATGAAGCCGACTATGGTGAGGCTCCATGTAATGAACATCAGTTCACATTTTTGCACGCATGGCCCACGCCACCTAGTCTTCAGAAGGATCCCTCAAGAGTCTCCATATTTTCTGCAGACTCGTTCTCTGCGAAGCTTTGGCCCTTCCCTGGGAGTAAATCAACATTGGCATTTGAGCCAACATAACAATCGACAAAAACATTCGGATTATACGAAATCATACTGAGTTCTAGGACTCCCCATCCAAAAACGCTAAAATATATAGTGATTGTGCCGTGAAATTTATGCGACAAAGTTAAGTATGAATCCAACGCTATGCATTACGCATGCGTGTACATGTGTTGGAGTCGTTACACGTTAAATCATTTAATCAGAACTACTGTACGAAGTTATTATAATAAAAGCGTTCGTACATGAATCCGTATCAGATATAAATAATCTCACCGAATTATAAGAACTCGACATTGCTCATCATTCAATGCATGCAACATGTAGTCGATTTCAATTTGTCCACCAGTTATTAAAATGGCTAACTTGAAACAGACTATTCTCTATTTGATAACATGGTGTTATGCGACATAGGTCCGACTATCTTTCAAATTGATACTAAACTCCGAAAACTTCAAATATATAAAACAATTCTATCACATAAAATAAATAACAAGAAATAATGCCAGTTTATATTGCACATACTCCTATAGTTTAAGATTGCTTCCGTACAGTGTAAAACGTCCTGACAAAACTTTTTGGATTATGATATTACAGAGAGATTCTCTCTCTAAGTAACCTGGTTGCGGTGAAAAAAACATAGCCAAAGAACTCGAAGTGATAGTGTTTCTTCACTGCATGCATTTGACGCTTTCGGTAGTGGGTAAACAAAACTCATTATTTGAACTAACCACTGCTATAGATAAATCACCTTCAAGGAGCTCTGTAAGCGGCAACGAAACCTAGGTACATTTTGTCTGTATGTAATGAATAAATATTGTACCGCACATAATTCTGTGACACTTCGTCAATGAGCTCGATAGAACGTCTGCTCACGACAGTCCTGGCGTACAGCTTTTCTTTCTGGGTAATGACCCAAATGTTTATTCCGGCATGGCAAATGACCCAGGCAAATTTTGTGAGTGACATTTTTTTATAACATAGGCTCAAAATAAAGGCAAAGCCATCCAGCAGAAAGAGCGTGGTGGTACCCTCAAACCATTTTGCTAGGGCAGATAGCAGGTAATCAGGAACGCAGCTCCTGCACTCAGAGTCGACAAAAATATTGCTTAGTCGTGTTTGTCGTGAATAGTAAGGCATAGAACGACAACTAAACTCAAAGTGGTCCTTAAACACTGTTTCAAGAAGCCCAAATTCGAAAACATTTTCCCACTTGCGGCAACAGACGATAATGGCGCAGTGCGGATGAATTTGAGAAAGATTTGCTTTTTGCGCTTTCGCGGGTTTGCGAGATCAACAAAGCAATGCGGACTTACTCGCCCTTACCGCGGTTCCAAAGGCTAGTAGATTGACGAGAAAAGTTGATCATTTTGGATGCTGAGTTGCTCGTCCAAGACGATAAAAACAAACATGTTTGACACACCTGCTGTCTGAGCCTCCTTCTTAACTTCCAGCGTGACCCACTCGCTCGTTTTTTCTCTGCTTCTCTCCCACCCATGGAGCATATAGTTTTCCATGGTCCTCATATACAGGACAACTTGTCATTGTAGAAATCACCGACATCTAACTCAGGTAGCTTCGTGTCCTTTATATTCTCCCTCGCCATTACATTCGTATCCTCATTTTATTGCTAGTATCGATCTCGTCCCTGTACATAGACTTATTTTGGGACGCCATCGATTGACATATTGTTGACGAGTGGTTGTACCCAATGTCGTCTGGCAAATCCACACTTTTGTTCGATCCTCAAATGGGGATGCAATTGCCTTGACACTTTTATCGGGAGTGTTGCGGTTGATATTCCGTATACTAATGCTCTTATTCACCACTACCCTGACACGGCAGAGAACTCGCCAATACAGAAACGCCACTGTTCCCATGTACCTCCTGAGTTTTATCATGCATGCCAGGTCTACAAGGGTAACAGTGCCGTAATCTTCAGCTCAAAGATGAGGTCGCCTAAAAGGCATGACTGGTAGAATGGCATATAGTCATTTAGAACCACGAAGTCGAGCGGCACGAAGAAGAATTTCCTAAACGTGGAAGTGATAGATGCATCCCACTAAGTGGATTCGTCAGCATCGCCAGCGACGATACGTATAGCAGCAGTATTGGCTTTTTGTATTCGGTGATGGACGGCGTTAGTCCGCTATTTCTCAGTCTGCCAGAGACCCTTGTAGACCACCCAGATATCGTCAGCATCAATGCAAACGAATTTATTTCCTTCAAGCTTTGTAATGATCTTTTTAAAGATAGCACGACCAAGATTCTTCACGATTGTATGGCTGTCGTCTGCGTCTCCATTCAAAGCAAGTGTGAATGCCAACCAAACGTTGCCAGGCACCAAAATGATATCGTTCTTGTTGAGGTCTGGAAGTCTGAAAATCAGATGTTCATTTTCGGTCTATGGTGATTGGAGTGCTATGGTGCACCTGAACCCCTCCATTCCAAGAGCTGCGGATGGACGAATGGATCAATTTTATTTTCATAATGAGGCATGCTTGCAAACTATACAAAACTGTTCTGCACTGCACGGTAAGTTTTGTTTTCATTATTATCCATTTCTCTACGTAAAAACGTATTTTTTGCTGGTTTTTTAAAACTATCTGTCTGCTTCGTAACTAGCAGTTCAGTGCTGGTCTGCTAAAGACTAAAGATCGAAATCACCCTCATTCGTTAGGGATCCTCTTTTTCTTTTCAACACTCGGACATAGGATCCTCGTTTTTTTCAACATTCGGACATCCTCGACTTTTTGCCAAGACTGAACTCTGTTCTGATTTCGTCACATGCTTATAAACTCTTTATACTGACATGTAAATAAACACTATATAAAATATCCATATTGAAATGTTAATATACAAAATGTAAAATGTATCTATTGATATTCTGATATACGCGTTATTATTATCCTAAGTTCGTGAACATGTGAATTACGTAATCTTTATTTTCGTATTTTAGATTCAGTTCTTTTCTTGTTGTTGTTGTTGATATCTTTATAAAAAAATATAAGTTCTAGTCTTTCAGATAGTGGAGTTTTACTATTTCAGATAAACTATGGATAATGGAAATTTCAGTATCTTCCAGAAATAAAAAGGTATGTGAATATATACATGTAAATATAGGTATGTGAATATACACATGTGAATATAGGTATGTGAATATATACATGTGAATATAGGTATGTGAATATATACATGTGAATATAGGTATATGAATATACATGGGTAATGCGACAGAGTTGTTTCAATGTGTGTTTTTTATTGGGTGAACTATCAACGTCGTTAACCTTAGAAATAATCAAACCTCGGTTTCATCAACAAGTTTAAAGAACTGTAAACACAGTTTTATCAGATCTTGATTTCATAATGCTTTCAAGACTAAGGCGAAGAATTTACTCAAAACGTTGAGGTCGGACACATCCTAATATATCAATCATGAATGCATAAATATTCAACTGATCTCCTCGATGTGAAATTTTGCAAAGTTTGAGATCTTTTCCCTGGGATAGACTAGAAAATATCAAGTTACGAGTTAAAATCTTTTTCTAATAAGGTTTAATGAACTGAACGTCAGGTCTTGTTTGATCTCGAATAGGGTCACTCTCATTTCGCCATGGAGACAGATTTACCAAGAAATGCTTGAAAAAAAAAAAAAAACACATTAAAAATGTCAAATATAAGGAAATCTCAACAGTAATTTTATATCAGGATTTTACAATTTCCTTCGCCCTGGGCTAATGATGGTTAAATTCCTTAAGAAATAGACACGTAATGATCTAGCTCTCTCATATTTGATAATGCCTTCACTCATAAGTGAGAAGTACCTGTTAATTGTAATTGCAGGTGAATCGAAAAGCACTTCCCCGAAACGTGGCGGACGATTTGGGAGAAGACTCTCTCGGCGAGCAAATAGCAGCAAAACTTAAGGATAAATGTGATAAATTCCGAAGATTCCCATCTCAAGAATTCGTGATGCCCGTAACCACAAACAAAAAACACCGGCTTCTTTACTGCCCGATGTGCAAGCTCGCTTCGACATTTTGGACTCGCTTTTTTATGATGCTAAAGCTTCAAAACGTAGCGGCAGGAATATATCTTACTCCATACGATGTCCCTTTATCTCTGGCTCCTCCGACAAGGGAAAGTCTTATTAATAAGAACGGACTCCAGTTTCCAAATGCCAATGAAATGTACGGATTTCTGTTTGTCAGAAATCCGTATAGTAGGATTTTATCCGCATATGTAGATAAATTCTTTGCCCCAAACCCATTGTTCTGGAAAATTGGAAAGGAAATAGTTGGACCCTTTAGAAATAAAACCGTGAATGGTCAACGGAAGGATAAATGTGGTAGTGATGTGACTTTTTCCGAATACGTGCAGGCAGTGACTAAAAGACACTTATTAAATGGCAGCGTCGACTGCCATGACGCAGACTATATGTCATACTGCCACGTATGTGACGTTGCATATAAATTTGTTGGAAGACTGGAGAGCTTCTACACAGACGCTTTTTTTCTTTTCGAGCAATTAAACTTGAACAAAACAATAAAGATTATGAGGAAAGAAATGAAACATCTATCTGACCAGGACGCCGTGTTAGATAGTGTATCATCAGCATACAAATGGCGGAAAGACATCGAGAAGTGTATTTCTTGGGATGCAGCCTTGAGACGTGTGTGGAAGAAGTTGCAGATCCGGGGGGTAATAGGCAAAGACAAATATCCACTCAGTGAAGTGGAATCGAAACAAGTAACTCGAGATGACTTTATCAAGCTTGTCATGGAAACACAAGAACGTACCCCATATGCTCTTAGAAAGAAGCAGCGGAATGAGGCATTTGTAGAGATATTCCGTACAGTTCCTTTGAAGGTACTGAAGGACTTTAAAACAGCTTTTGAACGTGATTTTTATCTTTTTGAATACGAGCCATCACCAACGAAAATTTTCAGTCGAGTCGATGATACTGATTACTTTGGATACCTCGATCTCAAATGATTGTTTGGGGTTTTTTTCTGTTATTTTACTCAAATTTTTTTAAATTGACAACTCTCTTTGCAAAGACGTTCATTACATGGAATTTTCGAGTTCCGACAGAATATTGATCTGAACAATATGTATTTAATGGTAAATTTGATCTTTATGTATATCGGAGCATTGCCATTCCTTAGGATGTTACTTTTACGGAGAATATATCAGAAGATAATATGTAACATTTATTTATAAAGCAACGTCATCAGATATAAATGTAGGAAAAGGGGAGATTTAAAAACTGAACTTGATCAAAAGATAAATTAGGGTTAATTTCTTAAACTCATTTAACTAAATGATTTCTAGGAATAAGTTCCAAGCTGCTTAAAGCTTACTAAAGGGATTATATAAAGGTGTGTTACAGGTGTGTTACATGTGTCTCAGGTGCATATGATACACGTCATCTTTTATGCGTTCAGGTCATGCCTCGGCAGCATGCCTGGTAGGTACCAGGAGTAAATCATTTCGACATTATTCTTACAAGTCCTTCACTCACTTTTCCGCGAAAGACAAAGGAGAAAAGAATACGTGAAATCAATCTTGACCTTTTACCGTCTGAAATAATTACAGTTACTTGTCACAGCTGAGAGAAATGATGTACTACTCATTTTCTCCACACTAATTCAACACACATTAAATATTTACAATAATAGCATATTTATAACGTTCACGCTTTTCTCCTTTACAGCTTTTGGTTTGTAACGTTCTATCCTTTAAATTAGTCCCTCTCTTTATAACACAATGAAACATTTTCGAATGTTTGAGGACAAAGGGAAGCTAAGCGGATACACATTATCGCCTTTGATATTCTTGGATCCACCCTTTACATAAGTCATCACCTGTTGTAACGGCTTTTCATTAAGAACAAAATAAAAGCAGAGACTAGACAAGATTCCAAGCAGTGACACTCTTTCTATAACTTTGACCTCATAGCCTATTTATTACTTTTGTTGTTTGGTTTTTGTTTTTTTTTTTTTTTTTTTTTTTTTTACCAATTCCTGATTTTCTGCACATAAATTTTTCCTAGTTTAAATATTAACCGACATGCTGTGATTTCAAGAATATGATGATATTAAAAAGCCAGTTTTCCTTCACAACGGTATGCCTTCATATTGCCAAATAGTAACATCTAATATCTAAAACAAATTGGAAAGTATATACCAACTAATACTGCGCTAAAATTAAGCAGGCCACGTAAATAAATGAAACGTAAAATTTCATTCCAAGTTTGCAAATTCAATTTTTCCGCAAGCTGCATTGTAGACTAATATTGTAGACTTTCCTTTCCTAAATTTAGAACGCGAAAGAATACATATTTATTGCAACCTTGAAACGATGATGTAGTGTTAGTGGATAGGGGTAATCAGCTCTGTGATTTGTTCCCTACTTTTTAATCACTGATAGAAAAAAAGTTTGAGATTTAAACGGGCCCACAAAACATGGCCAACAGAAATAAAATATTCCATATAAAAAGACTTCCTTCAAAATAATACTCGGTTGCTAATCTCTCTCTTTTCAGCCAACATTTTTAAAAGGTATTGGGTGGTCTAATGCAAAAATGAAAGAGTTTT
The DNA here is from genome assembly GCA_016617855.1 of Megalonaias nervosa. NCBI lineage: Eukaryota > Metazoa > Mollusca > Bivalvia > Unionida > Unionidae > Megalonaias > Megalonaias nervosa. The sequence continues at coordinate 8,753 of JAECUM010024799.1, read as the reverse complement.
ATGTTAGTAGACTCTTTATATCGGTTTTAGAGACTTTTTAAAACATGTTTTCTCCTTTTCAAAGAAATTAGCATTACCCAGTACGTCAAACCAGTAGTCGAATGTAAATAATAGTTAAACCAAACAATTTTGTTTCTGATGCTCTGACTTTTACAAAATTCAGATCAAACAAGTATTATTTTTTATCACGCTTCCAACCAATACAACGTCACAATCTAATCGAATTTAAATTAAAATTTAACCATATAATTTTGTTTTTGATACTGTAGATTGTACTAAATTAAGAACAAACAAGTACAAACTTTTCAACATACTGAATGCCAATATATATGGATACAGAATCATAAGCATCGGTATAAATATAAATCGTTTTCAAACCGTTTACAAAATTTCTCCACAATCTGCCATTTTGTCCATGAGTGTCTGAGGAACGTACAGCAAGACGTCGATGCGTAAATTTGCACAATATGCAAAACGTTATACATTTAGAGACTTTGATTTGCTCTGGGAGGATTTATAACTACTGTTTCAGAAACCTTCTGTATTGAGAGAAGAATGCGCTATCCCTGTATCTTACAAGATAGAAATTAGCTCTTCGGTATCATATTAACTTATATGATGTCATATTTTGGTCCAAATGCCAACCTTTGTACGATCGGTAACCAAATATTATTCCACCCTTCGGCATATGAGCTCATCCTCATCTAGAAGCGCCTAGCAATCTTGCCAATACTAAGATTATCACCACCCCAGAACTACCATTAAATGAATCCAAAATAAGATTCGATATTTGCCGTTACAAAACTTTCTGCACCAGTAATTTCGCTTTTCAGGATATATTCATTGTATTCAAAACCTCTTATGGTGTAGTATCGTCGATGTATACAGATGTATCGAAAGTAGACACATAGTTGAAGTTTCCTAAGTACAACGCCAGGACACAATCCAGGATAAAGTCTCCATTTTCACAGCATAAACATCAGCAATGCTCAAATATTTAATAACTTTGAAACCTGTGGGGAAAAAAAGAAAAAAAAAAAAAAAAACAACAAATTCATCATCTGTTCTAGTTGCCTTTCCACACTTAAAGCCTTGTAAAACCTCAAATTTGACAACCTGCTAATACCCGAATCTTTCAGAAAACATCATCTGCTAATACAATCTGGAAAAGGATAATGCGTATAGTTGGCGGACTTGCAACACTGGTATCAAGAGCAGATAAGACAGTCAAAGCTGCTCTTCAGTCATACGTTTCCAAATAGAAGATTCTATATGCTGACCCTAAATATGATACAAATCAGTATGTTCAATCTACCTGGTGCATGAGTGTGGAATTAGATTCCACAAGCATTCCTCGGAACGTCAATCTCATCGTTGGAAAGTGGCACCCTCATAAGAAAGAACTGCACGGATGAAATGGTATTGTACCTCTCGCGTACAGAACTCACATACCTGACGAGAGCATTCCTCCTGGTGGGTGAATCGTGACCTTGCGAGTGTCCACAAACAGTGGAACTTATCCTGACTGCCAATAATACGTCGACAACTTTTTCATCTACTATGGCTCTAATGTTATTCGCATTATTGAACGACAACTACATATTTCGATCATTTGGTTCAGAAATGGTCTGAGGAAAACGGGCCCAAAGTTTCTAATTCTAAGACCATAAGCTTTTCCCTAGATGTGACCAATTGTAATCTCGTTATTTGACTTAATTCTCTTGGGAAATTGATGACAACCTCTGTGGTAGTGACCATTATCCAGTATACGTGAAATGTAATAATTTCAAACCTCAACAGCAAGGACAGGGAAGGATATTGAACTTGGCAGACTGGTAACCGTTTAAGTCCCACACTGAATTAAATTTGACAAATGATCTTTCCGACAACGCCGTGGATATGATATACTTACTCAAGAAAGTAATTCAGGATGTTGCTGTGGATCCAATACCTTTGCTCAAAAAAAATAATCCGGGATGTTGCTGTGGATCCAAAACCTTTACTCACAAAAGTAATCCGACATGTTGATGTGGATCCAATATCTTTACTCCAAAAGTAATCCGGGATGTTGCTGTGGATCCAGTACCATTGCTCACAAAAGTAATCCGGGATATTGCTGAGGTACCATACCAAAAATCTCTTCGATTCCAAAACGTGTCAGAAAAAAAAAAAAACCCACATTTCGATTATGCTTTGCAGGACGCCATAATGAAACGGAGAAAGGTCTTAGAACTGTCAAAACCATTAGCGAAAGCAAGAGGACGACTTGACGATGCTATGTCTTCATGTCTAACTTTCGCTTCTCTATTAAATCGGCATGGAATCTTGTACGGAAAATCATTGGCAGGATATATTTAAATATGGGTCTTTATTACATTAATCCTCCAGGTGGTGGGATCTATGTTGACTTTTTTATTGCAATAATTAGTAAGGCAGTGGGATTTATATTTTAGTTTTTATTACAATACTCCTCAATGTTTGCGGTTTATATCTGAGTTTTTATTACAATAATCCTCAAGGCAGTGGGATTTATGTCTTGGTCTTTATTACAATAATCCTCAAGGTTGTGGGATTTATGTCGAAGTTTAATTACAATAATTCGTAAGGCGGTGGGATTTATATCTGAGTTTTTATTACAATAATACTCAAGGTAGTGGCTTCATATCTGAGTTTTCATAACAATAATCCTCAAGGCGATGGGATTTATATCTGGGTCTTTATTACAATAATCCTGAAGGTGGCGGGATTTCTGTCGAGGTTGTTCTTACAATAATTCTCAAGGCGGTGGGATTTATATCTGGGTCTTTATTACAATAATCCTCATGGCGGTGAGATTTATGTCGAGGTTCTTATTACAGTAATCCTCAAGACGGGGAGACTTATATCTGGGGTATGTCATGACAGGGCCTATCCTTGGATTTTTGGGGGTATCGTACATACGTGCGGGACATAGTTTTTCATTGTTTCGTCTTGAGTCCTAGTTTTGGTAATGTGTTCAGTGAATTCAAGTCATTTGATGCCAATGTTTTCATCAAACCTTTACGAAACATCGCCCCAAAATGTATCACGATGCTCAGATTTCCCACCTCTCTCACGCATAGTGTTTTGAAACGACAATGCGTCCATAAGGCTTGTAGGTGTATCCTTACACAGCTGACCTGACTGATAGATTGAATTTATTCCTTCATTACTCTGTGGGTCAGCTTTCATATGCTTATTTCTTTTTCAGTGACTCTTAATGTGTATTTGTTTGGCGTTCAGTGTTTATATCCCTGCTTCTGCTAAGTTCAGGGGATGATACAATGGAGAACCCATAACTGTGTTGTTTCAAGTATATGTCAAAAGTACTGATCATGCCTCATATGACTGATGGCTAATTTAACAAGAAGCAGAAACTGAGAAAGTAAATCATCTAGTTTATTGCTGAAATTTTATGCATTTCACGCCTCTCTTCCTTCGCAAAAGACAATAATTATCAAACGTTCAGTTCGTGTCAGGGTTTTGCGTAGAGTGTTTTGATTTTCAATTGTAAAAAAAGTACTTACATACTTACTTATAATGACTGTTTTGACAAAGTGGTGACAGATACCAATCGCCGTCAAATAGTAAATGAACAGTTATTTCCCTTTCAATTTGAAGCGAAAGGACAAGAATAACGGTTAAATATAACCTAGGATAATGATTTTTCGCATCGGCGTTCAGCCTGGGAAATCTCTATCCGTACGAAAAAGAAATGTGAGAATCTCTATTGTGTTTGATGACGTCATTATCCCATTCCAAACATACCCATCATGCGCTTGGCATGTCCATCGTGGGATCTACACTAAAACTACTTTAAATCAATAGAGTTGAACATTATCTTAAGCAAATATTCTGACTTAATGGATGATTGCAACAAAGAAGTAAAGTATAATTTCTGCATTTTCAGTGTGTCATGCAATCACCAATTATGTGATTTACTTGCAATTTACGAGCAAGGTGATTATTTGCACTATTTTGTCTCGTAATGACAGAAAGAATGCACGAACTACAATTTAACCATTACTGCAGTCGAAGAACAACTTTATAACAACAAAGATGTGTACTTGTATATTTCAGTGTCGTAATGATACATGCATGCGTACATACATACATACATACATACATACATACATACATACATACATACATACATACATACATAGAATCCAAAATGTCTGGGTAAGAAATGGACCGAAGCAATGTAGACATAATATTATTCTCAGGTAAATCTATTTCCGGTGTATTCTGCAAGGCAGATGTCAGCAAGAACATTATTTATTTTCACACCTGTATAAACGTCATATCTGACAAAATAAATAAACATGACAATACAAGACACCTATGTAATTCTTGCAAGCTGATACCTACTAACGTATATAAACAGGAGATATAAATGTTGTCCTGCTGTACAATATAAAAATGATATTTAAGGGGATTCTTTCGAAGTTTTTTTTACACGGCTGCAACATTTAACAGGTATTAAAATCTATAATGGCAAAAACCAAAACCCCGAACACCAACACCTATCTTATTTACCCGAAAATCTGGCGAGAAAAACAGAACCGCAATGCATGCACGTTTTCAGAAAGCACTCCGAAACGGAAAGCGCGAGACATCAGAGAGATTTCCACTCTAGTTATATTTTCTGACATGTTTTGCCGTTAATGTTATTTATCGGAAGGAATAATTTATTTTGAATAAAACCCCTGTCTCTAGTGTATTGATGTGATTCATTAAAAGGAATAAACATTCCTACACACACATAGACGCACACACACATATACATACATACATCCATGCATGCATGCATGCATACATACATACGTATATATATATACATATATCTATTTATATATATATATATATATATATATATATATATATATATATATATATATATACGATCTTTTAACTCTAAGGTAAGAAGAAAACTTTCAGATGGATATTCAACATTATTGTGAACATATTAATAAACGACTTAATTTTAGAATTAGGTCAAGGTGAAACTGTCTACGGGGAAAAGAAGAAAGAGAAGAAAAATCATCAACTTTTACGTTTAGTCAAAAGCAAGCTTCACGGAAAAAAAAAAACTGCTAATATGAACAGCATAGTAAAACCAAAATGTGCATGGTGTAAACAATAAATAAAAATGTACATTAAGATGATCATATTAATCACGTGATGTGATTTAAAGCTCAGGCTCATTAAAAATAAATATGAAATAGTGTAAGTAAATCTGGATATGACTGTATTAATGATGCCATATACTTTAAACTGGATATGATTAACATGTATTAATGATTTAGATTAATAATTACCGCACCTGAAATTGTATATTACACATACAGGTAGGTAGCAGTTAACTTTCACATAATACATACTTTATTGTGCACATGTGTATCAACGATCTCAACTAAAACTGTTTTTGGTACCTAGGTCGCCAGACCAAACTGTGATAAATTCCATTGGTCTATGGAAATATTAAGATGTCATCGTCGTGACGAGATATTTCGTGGTCAAGACGACGTCATTTACGACAGAAAACAAGAGATACCAAATATATTGTGTTGTCGCGATTATGTAGTCGTGATGTAAATTTATAATCATCGGTTGTTCTAATTATCAGTTTATCACCATGACTACATAAGCATGTCAGCGCGTTGCAATCTGCAACTCATTTTGTTCAAGTATTATACGCCATATTGATTACGTATGCTATAGAAATAGTTCGTTATACCGAATGCACCTTAATGCCTCCATATTGATCACATCTTATTTTTAGAACTGTTTCACGAGTGTATGCATATGGTACTGATATAATTGTATACAGATGCCATTCTCTGACGTCACTACGTCATGTGACAGGGTGTCCCATTATGTTTGGCAAATTGACTGATCGCGTGAAATAATACTTTGCACATTTACAACGGATTAAGGTGCACGTAAGAACAAAGATAAGTTTCTTAGTTATGAATAATGCATGAAAACCTTTAACTCTTAATAGAAACCCTTAATATTGTAAAATAATATTATAAAGATGATATTCATGGCGAAAGGATGAATCGATGTACAACAGATTAAAATACCTTTAAGACCAAACTATGTATATTTGTGTCAGTGTACATGATGTATATTTGTGTCAGTGTACATGATGTATATTTGTGTCAGTGTACATAATGTATATTTGTGTCAGTGTACATGATGTATATCTGTGACAGTGTACATGATGTATATTTGTGTCAGTGTACATGATGTATATTTGTGTCAGTGTACATGATGTATATTTGTGTCAATGTACATGACGTATATTTGTGTCAATGTACATGATGTATATTTGTGTCAATGTACATGATGTATATTGAACTCTAGGCGAACTTTGCTCCTTAATAAAACTAGTTATTAAAAAAAAATATTTGATAAACTTGACCTAAACTACAAAACTAACATTTCGGTGTATCTCTCGAGTCTACGTTGTGCTGGTATCATATTCAGACTGTCAAGAGGGCCCGTAAGAACTAAACATCAAAACTGATTCCGAAGTTTGTAATAAAGCACAATAAGACTGTTTATCTATGATTCAAAATTTCATTCGGAAAGCCGTCATAACAAACATATAGCGAGAGGTCATTTTGGAACGTCGCGTATTTACATGTTATACATAGAGTCCGATCACTAGTGAACAGGAGAAAAGTGGACCCTTAATACGGGATATTGCTAAAATACAGTTTATTTTGTACAATAATTCATGGCAAGGGAGTTTGAAAGGTACGTGTTTAGCACAGGCGACGAGGTGACCATCGACACTGGTTCATCTGTACATAAACCACTTTCTGGTAGACATAATTCTCTGTTTTTCCTTGGCATGAGATCGGAGAGATAATTATTAAAATCTGCATTTCTTCACTTAAACTGTATGCCAGATTATTTTTTAAGTGAATCTTCATATATTAAAATATACCATACTGATTCCACAGCAATATAGATATGTGTGTGTGTGTGTGTGTGTGTGTGTGTGTGTGTGTGTGTGTGTGTAAGTTTACAATCACACAATCATTCTTCCTCAAGAAGGTGTATGCGTACTATCATGGGTAAAGCTTTGTAACACACGGAACCACTCGAAATCCCAAAGTACACTAACGCCAAAAAGCGACTGACGGGTGGACTAAAGTAATATCACTCTTCGTGCAATATCTGTGAAAATAGTGTTGTTTACGTAATATATCAACTCTTGAGGACAAACTGTGAACCAGTCCAAGTCTTTAGCTTGCTTTGTAATTGCTACTTGAAATACTGTGTACAGTTCGATACAAGGGATCAATGTAATATAGCTGCTCATTCTGGCACCAACGAGCTTGATGTATCTATTAATAGATACATGTGTAAAGAATCATTTTTAACTGAAGTACATGTACAGGCGAGATATAACTGTGCATCAGAAAGCGGAGAATGGACCCAGTACGTGCGATTTTTCCCGTCTCAAGCTTCGGATGGTAAAAGCGGGATTATGTGGTTTGCTGAAGTTCAAGGTCGGATTATATGTACCAGGACCAGGAGTTTTATCTGTAAAGAAAAGAAAATAGTAAAGCTTAAATAACTTACGGTTTATTTTTCTTTTGCGGAAATCAAGTCTGGGGTATAATTTATTGGACATGAATGTTTAACAAGTTCTAAGAATTAATACAATTGAACAAAGACGGCTCAAACATTCACGTGGTCTTTATGATAGAGGAACTCGAAGACGCTCAAGCTAACCGTCTCTTTAGATGACTACTTCATAGTCATGCATATAATGAAACCGGATTGATCCTGAATCACAGAGATGCAAAGCGAGCACATAACCGATATGCGATGGAACTATTAACGAGCTATTATAGATTCGATCACAAAGGCAGGTAATAAGGCGCATGTACCTCGATTTCGATGCTGTGTATGGCATCGAGGTGTAGATATCCGTCTGGAATATAAAACCTGGCATATACACTGACGTGAAACAATTTCAAGCAATTCACGCAAAATCAAGTTATTCATGCGCATATCATTTTAATGTATGCAACTATTAAAAATTATGCACTGTAACAGCTTTCGTTACTTATTATGAACTATCATATTCCATTTCCGGATTAATAGGTCGCCTAACAAATGTACTGACTCACGGCGCAGACGCATCCACATTTCATACCAATAAAAGTTGCGCGTACACGAACTTGGGGCAAATTACGATAGTGATATAAATTTTCCACATGAAAACTGCTAGTGCAAATTACATCCGTATATCTAGATTCTCAGATCAAGTCCGATTTTAGATAATTAAGACACGATAAATAGGGTAAATATGTTAAAGTAATGGACTGGATGTATCAGATCGTATAGCTTAACGGTAGTGAAAGTAAAGAGCTAGGAGGGGTCCGGGTTCGAGTCTCGGTCCAGTCACAAAATATATTCCCCTATGACATTTAATGGCACCGTGGGACGCGATGTAAAAAATCTCTCAAACATGTAAAGATCTAGTCGTTTAGGTTGACTAATAATTGTGCATGAACACGGATAACGGATACACGTTTATGAAAGCACAAAAGGATCGGATGCATTGGCTCAGGTAGCTCCTGTGGTGGTACTAGAGTCGGAGATATTCAGTGTTTGTGCCAAGGTTCAGAAGAAATATATATATATATATATATATATATATATATATATATATATATATATATATATATATATATATATATGGTAGG
>JAECUM010024798.1:0-47854 GCA_016617855.1 Megalonaias nervosa | reverse complement strand
AGTAAATATTCTATAGACATGTGTACTTAAAAATGTTTGTTCAGTTTGTTTTCAATTTGGTTTTCTGACATCACAATCGAAACTTGATCTTCACGTTTAATTGGTCAATACGCATTCATCTTAATATGGAGTAGGTAGTTCAGTATTCATCGAAGTTCTTACCATCTAGATACACCTTTTTAAGCTGACTACTATTATAATATTCGATACATCCAAACGTACTGGGTACATGTGCTCATGAAATTGTTTAGTGCCGGTGGACGATAATAACAATGACATGCTCAGAGAAGAGACAAATATTTATTTAAAATTTAAAAATGCTGAAGTATCTACATCATCATCAGTGAATATTGTGCAGAAATGTTTCCACGAATTTCTCCAAAAGGTACCATATACTTAACATTTTCTTCTTTTCTCTGTTTGTGATTTATCTCGTCAGTGGCACAGGAGGAGAGGTCAAAAGCGAGAGATTTAAGAAACTGGACGGCTATCGCATCATAGATAATATAGAGACCATAAATTGTTCCACAAAACTACAATGCTGCAATCAATGTCATACGGAGGATGGTTGTGTAGCTGTGAATTTTAGAAAGAACTCTCCACACCTGAACTGCGATCTTAACGGGAAATCACCTCTTGATGCAAATGTTTCCATCAAGAAAATCGCCAACTCAGTTGTGTTTTACAAAGATAATGGTAAGTTCTATTTTTTCTGAATCACGTGGTTAGACGTTTCAGTTTTTTCTTATGGTGGGTTGGAATTCATCCATATACAGACATATCTCTGTTTTTGAAATTTTACCAGAACATCAGATTTAATGTTACTCTCGGGACGCTTATCTGTCGATATACGAGGAAAAGAAGATCGTTGTAAAAAACATCACACGCACGTCTGTTTATACACACTATAACATCAAAAGCGCAGAAGTTATCCGAAACTAATGTAGCTGCGTAGCAATTCGGGTAAGCGCAGAGTGGCGTTACAAAAAGTGCTTTATCAAACACGTCTTATCATTATTAAGGTGAAACGCTAATAAGTTAATATAAAGAATGTACATATATTTATATGATGATCTAAATACCCCCTTCTCTTTTTGCAATTCTCTCTTTCACAGTCTTCAGACAGGATGGAACACAAAGTTTAGTAATGAATGCAAGAAGGATATAAGAGATATTAAAACTGAAATAACACCATGTAACACAATTTTTATTCCTGGGTAGTAAGTGTATTCGTAATTGCTTATGCCGAAAAAGTATAAAAAATGGCTATTATTCCATACAAACTTTGCTTTTGTGACCAGGACAGTGATAGTTTGCAATTTACCTATTTCCAGTGAGAAAACGGGTGAATTTGTGTCTTTGCGCTCACATAAAGTCAGACAAAACAATATATAAATCAAAATTAACATATATTTATACTAAAGAAATACAAAAATGACCACAAAAGATTTAGAAGTGAGTAGTTTTTCGAGATTTACATTATACTGTAAATCACTTTCACGAATCAGCCCCCCCCCCCATATAGTCTTCCATCATGTTCTCATTAAACTGCCCTTAGTAGCGGCATTCAAAGTCCAGTACATCCTGGAGCAAGGGCTCGCCTTGCTCCTCCAAGAACGCTCCCATGTTTTCCTTGAACTTATCAAGATGGGCATCAAGGATATGGACTCTGAGGGACATCCTGCAGCCCATTGTGCCACAGTTCTTCACCAGAGTCTCAAATTGCTCATCATAGTTTTCGGCCATGTGATTACCCAGGGAGCCCCAAACCACTGCGACAAAACTTTTCCAGCCACTTTCTGGTTTCTAGTGAGCTTCTTGGGGAATTCATTGCACTCCAGGATCTTCTTTTTCAGTGGTCCGACGAAGACACCGGTTTTGACTTTTGGATCCGACGGCTTAGAGAAGAAGTCTTGAAGGCACGTGAAGGCTGCAGACTCCTTATCTAGAGCTTTGACAAATTGTTTCAAAAGGCCCAGTTTGATATGCAGTAGTGGCATTAGCACCTTTCAGGGGTCCACCAGTGGCTCCCACTTGACGTTGTTCCTCCCCACAGAGAACTCGGTCCGTTTATACCAGTCCCGCCTGTGGTAGTGCGCCTTGGTGTCTCTGCTGTCTCAAAGGCAAATATAGCAGGGAAACTTGATAAAACCGCCTTGGAGACCCACCAGGAATACCACCATTTTGAAGTCTCCGATGACCTCCAAGCCGTACTTATCATACCTCAAGGCGTCCAGCAAGGTTTTGATGCTGTTGTAATCCTCTTTAAGGCGCACCGAGTGAGCCAGGGGAAGAGACGGGTACTTGTTCCCATTATGGAGCAGCACGGCTTTGAGGCACCTGGATGTACTGTCAGTGAAGAGGCGCCACTCATTCTGGTTACAGGCGATGCCAATTGCATTGAACAGACTGTTCACATTGTGACAGAAGCAGAGCCCATCTTGACGGGTGAGGAAGCTGGAAAAAACTTGGTTACGCTTCCTCTGATCAACGACTTGCACACTTTTATCCAACAAGTTCCACTGCTTGAGCCTAGACGTCAAAAACTCGGCATTGGACTTGGTGAGACCAAGATGTCTGATCAAGTCGTTGAGGTCTTTTTGGTTGGGGTAGTATGGGTTTCTCTCCTCAACTCCACCTCTGAAATTGTCATCTGGATCTACAACGTCTTCATCGATCTCTGACTTGCTGATCTATCCTAAAGACGGCTGCCATCTCCGGAGAAGTGGGTATGGGGAGCTCAGGGCAGTGTGGCACCGGGGCGATGGATGAAGGAAGATCCGGATACGCGATAGCAGGTGCATTCTTGCCAGTCCGACATTTGGAAGGGTCCACCACGCAGAAGTAACAGTTGCTTGAGTGGTCAGTGGGTTCCCGCCAAATTCTTGGGATAGCAAACTTCATGGATCTCTTTTCCCCTCCGTACCATCCTACAAAAATATATTTATTTCACCCATGACTAATGTGTAAGAGATTCTCGCAACATTTTTCATATATGATATATTTTTTCAATAACATTGAAAGTTGTAAAACATTTTAAAATTAAAATCTTTTACAGTTTTAAAAAATTTATAACATAAAATTCCGAGCAGCAATTGTCCATCTTACCTTTCAGAATCTTTTTGCAGTGCTCACAGGTGAAATGAGGTGCCCAGGGTTTTATTGATCCCCGGCAGGCATGTCGAAATATGCCTTGTAGGCCTCACACATCTTAGCAGATGCTTCCATGGAGTACTTTTTCGCTCTTGTCTTGATAAACTGGCTGCAGACATAGCAAAATGCGTCTGCCGAAAGCTTTCAGCCTCTTGGTGCCATCTCAGAAAAATGCAGATGCGTATCCACGTAGGCAGCTGGAACCAAAATGAACTGGTGGGCTTAAGGCCCCTGTATTTATATAACTATTTATATTACTAGAAAGTTCTAGAAATTACTCCAAGTTTACTCAGCACTGAATCCATCTGGAATGTTCTAAAAATAGGTAAATTTCAAAATATCACTGTCCTGGTCACAAAAGCAATGTTTTTGGGGAATAATAACTATTTTCTATACTTCTGAGGCATCAGCAATTATGAAGTAACACTTACTACCAAGGAACCCCAAAAATTGTTACACGGTGTAATTCGTAATGAAGTATGCAAAGCTTACTACGAATAAATTGACTATAGAATGTTAGGGTAATATTTATTCCTAAAACAAATACATTACTTATAGCTGGAAAAAATATTGAAATCCTTTCCACAACTTTTGTATGGTTCATTTTTTATAAAACAGGTACAATTTCAAGAGAAACGTTGCATCTTTTCTTACTTTGGATAGTCAGAGAAATTCTGTGGACTGCATCCACTTGAAGTTAAGGTTTATTGATCAAACTGAATATATTTTATTCATTAAGAATCTGCTATGCAAACATAGGAGAAATTCATCGATGAGATGTAATTTTCATTCAGTTTATTTCGACACATCTTTGTTACTGAAAGAAAAACAAAACAATAGCTACAATAAAAACCAAATTCTTAGAAAATGTTTAAATAATATGTAACGACTCTGTGGTCACAAACTAAGGAACAAAAAGAATCAAACCCAACAAGTTTTGTAAATCTTAACAAAGAATTTAATTATCAAAGTCATAAATGGAAATGTGAGAGCAACTTACAGTATTATGATGTGAATCCAGAATAATACAAAGTTCTTTCAAAGTCCGAAATGAATGAAAAGTTGTGTATAAATTTCAAAACCGGAAATATATTAGTCCGCCAAGAATCGTGACACTGTCAAGATGACGTCGTCCATAATTGTTAAAATAATTGACAACAGTTACAGAATAATATTATAGCGCAATAATCAACGCTTTCTGTTTACATTGAACCGTTCAAACAATCGGTGTTACTCTCGAATTATGTCTAAGCACAACATTAAATACGTCTGCGGAGTTACAACAGGAACAGAAGAAAGGAGGGTGACTCCCAAGTCGGAAGGAATCTAATAGCTCAGTTCTCTCCTTATAAGCACTAATATTATGACTCTTATTTCAAAATAAACCCCCACGTGACGGATCACACTACTCATTTTGCATCGAATATGCCTATTAATGTGACCAGCACAACCAATGGGAAGCTATAGAATTCTTCATGAAGCATCGAAACCCCATCAGCCAATGAGAAAGGAGCCATTGAGTCCTATTATTAAGATTGTTATTAATAATTGTCAACACATACGTAAGCATCTATTTATAGATCGTATATAATATTATGCTCTTAAGAGACTCAGGTCATGTAGTCAAAAGTAACTAAAGATATTCTGTACAATTTACAGCCATGAATAAAAATTACAAAAGTTAAATAAAATCATGTACCAGGAGTTAAAAAGAATATAGATATACATAACACCGAAAATTCGAGATGGAGTTTCGAAATTACGCGATCCAGCCTCATTAACAGCCGTTGCTAAGCAAACCGAAAGATAACAAATATGAAAGATACACACGACCTAATCCAAGATTTCTATCTAAGGAAAGGAATTTTTCCATTCAGTGTTTAAACCAGAATTTGTTTCATCTGATCACCCTTTCACTTCATGGCAGAAATTGTTGCCATAGAAACCTAAATCAACGAAATTCTGCAGCAGACCTAAAACATATACTTGCCAGCCAATGGGTAATATTACGTTATTTTTTTTTTATATCGATAGTCATTCATAAAGATTTAGTAAATTTAAAAAGTAATAATTATTGTACCTTTAGAGTTGGTAATAAAAATGGCTGACACACGACACACACCTTCCTCATAAGTGAACGATCACTCAACAACGTCAATGAAAGGTCTGAACCAGCACAACTTCTTTATGTTCGTCTTTGAGTTTGAAGATGACCATGGTTTGGGTTCTGTGGACACGTGAGTGGCTGAGCAGGTCAATTTGTGCTCTAAACTGACTGTGGCACACTGGACAGGAGATGACGCTACACAGGGTTGCTTCATTACCATCGGATCTGCTGCAGATCCGAGATTTACTCTTCTCGGTCTTCTGCACTTTCGATGCATTTCTCGTAAGCTCATAATCTGGAACTCACCTATGACCGAGACTGCGCACTGTAAAACAATGACGTGCTAGATCTTTCAAGGCTCAGGTTATATATATTATACCATGTAAAGTTTTGCAAACGCAACGGTTTTTGTGTTTTATTTGTTTGTCTTGTCTATGTTTTGTATTTGCCTTTGAAAAAGACTCATTAAGAGTCGAAAGCGCTCAGGCTAGTAAGATACTAATTTTGCACTGTTCGTCGTCAGTTTATTGCATTTATCTTAATCAATCCCTGACCAACGTGATCCCTTGCTGGATCCAGTGCATTTGAAAGGACTGTTATTTGCCATATGATTTGTATTCTTTATATATATATATTATATATATATATATATATATATATATATATATATATATATATATATATGTGTGTGATATTGTGTGTGTGTGTGTGTGTGTGTGTGTATGTGATGTGATTATGATTTTTAACGTAGCTTTAACAATTTTTCAGTCATATCGCTACGATGTCTGCAGTGTGGCAGTTTATAGTGATGTCTAGCACTGGGACATCATGCCGCAGACATGTAGCATGATGTCCCACCCAGGCACATTATCCTGACACCAGACCGACCAGTCCTAACACTAACCTCTTAATGCTGAGCGCCAAGCGAGGCAGCTGTTAGTACCATTTTTGTAAGTCTTTGGTATGACTCGACAGGGGATCGAACCCACGACCTCCCGCATCCGAGGCGGATGCTCTAACCACTAGACCACCGGAGCGGTTATATATATATATATATATATATATATATATATATATATATATATATATATATATATATATATATGTACAATTGATTTTTCCTTTAGTCTGGTATTTAGTGCAATGACATAATCAGATTCATTAACCGATACACACACACTTTCACATATCACATGTAAATCCTAGTCAAATAATTTTCTAAGATTTTTGGATCTTAAAATTTAATTTTACGTTATTTAGTGATGATGTCATTGGACGCCTTTTCTTAATACACGGGTCTACTGGGAGTTGTTCAACGGACTACGGATGGATACTAATCAGTTCAGGAATGGCTCCAATTTACTCATTTGACCAACATCCATATTACCTGAGTATTATCTATGCGAAAAATAGTTCAAACTCATCTTACGAATCTCAAGGTAGATTTATGTTTTGATCTCAAATTATCTTGGACATACATAGAGGATCTCAAATGGGTAATGATTTAATACTGAATATATGAAACGAGTTAAGTAATGTTCCGCTTTTACGAGCCTTGGCGTGCTAAAGCTTAGCAATATTCAACGAGTTTCGTAAATGTAAAATTAAATCACTACCCATTTGTGATCATGTTTATCACATAGTTTTTATTTTAATGGTAATATATTAGCAACAAAGAAAGAAGAAATATGTTTATTCGTTCTACTCTGAAGCTGCACCTCTCATTTGTTGCGCGTAAACAATAGTCCCGGATTCGCAATTCTATAATTAGTAACATTTAAAAGTAGATTTTTGTTTTACAAATTATAACTCAAAGAGCAAATGTCCTGCCAAATCACTTGAACATTTTGACATGCACAGCATCATTTTCAATAGTTACACCCGATCTCTGATGGAAATCACTGTATAATGGCACTGAGCTGAGTTAGGTTTGACAATCCGTATACATCGATTTCGATGACAATATTTACTTTACGATTTTCCACGTAAAGTGTGTCAGTTTAACTGCTAAGCATTCCATTTGTTGGATATTCATGTGAAGGGATGATTACTAGATGCAACATTTCTAGATTTACTGTAATATGCATTAGTGACCGGATATTTGCATTATTTGATTTGGAGCAGTACTGTAGACACAGACATAAAAAAATGTTATATAGAGTCGGAATTGCATCACACAATAAGAAACATCAGCTCGTCGGGCCTATTTTACGGCGTAAAAATGACGTGGTTAGAAAACTTTCTGTCTTTTGGGAGACAGGCATATGTCTACATTCTTCTCTAGACAGAGGTGAGTGTATTTGATCCTATAAGTCAACATTTCAATCATGATTGTCAGATGGTGTATTCCAAAGTTACAGGTTTCCCCGGCCCTAAATCCGTTGACCTATACCTTTAGTTGTACTTGCAACGAACCCTTGTGGGGTAAATTGGCCATATTCCAACAGATGTGACCTTTTTATCCAATGACCTTTGGGGCTATCAATTCGATAAATGGACGCCAAACTATTGATAGTAATAGTGAAAAATATTTGCAGAAGGTGGGATAAGTAAAATTCCCACGGTCTCAGCCAGTCAGTAAGAGAGAATACTGCGCAATAATTTCATGATTTTATTTGGGGCAATTAGAATCACATAATGCGATATGTTAACATGTTGTCATATAAAAAATATTCAAAATACTCACACTCTATGTAAAGCGTACCAACTACGAGATAATATGTTTTTTACCATAATTATGGGCTTTGAGTCATTATGGAATCATCTGTATTCATGCCACGCAGGTCATGCAAAGCATATTGTCACAACCGCAAATAGTGATTTAATTTTGATAACAAAAAGTTGGAATTTGGCGACAACGTTGGCAATTAAAAGTTATAAAAATGCAGAGCTGAAAAGAGAACAAAGCTAGGCTCTAGCTGGACAAATCATTGGTGGTCCTTTTGAGCCACAGCGGTTTACATTTGTAAACGAAATGATTATGGTAATGAGTGAGGTCGTTTCCTTAATTTGAACCCAAATATATTGTTTACCAAAGGAACAATGAACATAATTTTCTGTCAAGAACTCGAAAAACGATAGATACGGACAGTGATGCACCATCAGAAAGGGAATGCAAGACTTCAGTGAGAACTTTGTATTTACGAAACGTTCAAGACCAATGATACGGTTTGAAAATTGTCATTATTCACATAATTCCGCTCCAATAAATTATTTTAATTAACGTACAAGTAGAGAGTTGTACTGTACAAATTGATTTTGAAAAAAGTAACAGAGAGGTTGAATGTGATCAAGCACATAAAGTATATTGAACGGAAAACAAATAAGTCTGTGTCTGCGCTCCATGATCTGACCACGAGTGTGTTGATATGCAACACGAGCATGAATGCTGAGAGAAGACAAGGTATGATTAAAACATGCCATGAATATTATGGTGACACAGTCCGTACAAAACACGAGGACACCGTCTATACCAAGTATAATGAAAATGTCCATACAAAGCATGATGACACAATCCACACAATGTATGACGACAAAATCCATACAATGCATGATGACACAATCCATGCAAAGCATGATGACACAATCCATACAAAGCATGATGATACAGTACATACAAAGCATGATGGCACAGTCTATATAAAGCATGATGACACAGCTCATACCGAAAATGACGATAAAGTCAATATAATGCAAAATGTTTATGTCCATACAAAGCATGATAACACATGTATACAATGCATGATGACACAGTCTGTACAAAGCATGATGACACAATCCATACAAAGCATGATGACACAATCCATACAAAGCATGATGATACAGTCTATACAAAGTATGATGGCACAGTCTATATAAAGCATGATGACACAGTCCATACCGAAAATGACGATAAAGTCAATACAATGCAAAATGTCTATGTCCATTCAAAGCATGATAACACATCTATACAAAGCATGATGACACAGTCCATACAAAGCATGATGACAATCCATAAAAAGCATGATGACACAGTCTATATAAAGCACGATGACACAGTCTATACCGAAAATGAAGATAAAGTCCATACAAGGCAAAATGTATTTGTCCATACAAGACATGATAACACATCTATGCAATGCATGATCACACAGTCCATACAAAGCATGATGACACAGTCTCTACCGAGTATGTTGTAAATGTCTATACAATGCATGATGACACAATCAGTACAATGCATGATGACAGTCTATACAATGCGTGATGACACAGTCTATATAAAGCATGATGACACAGTCCATACCGAAAATGAAGATAAAGTCCATACAAGGCAAAATGTCTATGTCCATACAAAGCATAATAACACATCTATACAATGCATGATGACACAGTCCATACAAAGCATGATGAAGCAGTCCATACTGAAAATGACGATAAAGTCCATACAAGACAAAATGTATTTGTTCATACAAGACATGATAACACATCTATACAATGCATGATGACACAGTCCATACAAAGCATGATGACACAGTCTATACCTAGTATGATGAAAATGTCCATACAATGCATGATGACACAATCCATACAATGCATGATGACACAGTCCATACAGTGCATGATGACACAATCCGTACAATGTATGATGACACAATCCAAACAATGCATGATGACAGTCCATACAAAGCATTATAACACAATCCATACAATGCATGATGACACAGTCTATATAAAACATGATGACACCGATACATAACGAAAATGAAGACAAGTCCATACAAGTCAAAATGTTTATATCCATACAAAGCATAATAACACATCTATACAATGCATGATGACACAGTCCATACAAAACATGATGACACAGTCTATACCGAGTATGATGAAAATGTCCATACAATGCATGATGACACAATCCATACAATGCATGATGACACAGTCCATTCAAAGCGTGATGACACAGTCCATATAAAGCATGATGACACAGTCCATACAATGCATGATGGCACAATCCATACAATGTATGATGACACAATCCAAACAATGTATGATGACACAGTCCATACAAAACATAATGACACAATCCATACAATACATGATGACACAGTCTATATAAAGCATGATGACACAGTCCATACCAAAAATGAAGATAAAGTCCATACAAGGCAAAATGTCTATGTCCATACAAAGCGTGATAACACATCTATACAATGCACGATGACACAGTCCATATAAAGCATGATGACACAGTCCATACCGAAAATGACGATAAAGTCAATACAAGGCATGATGTCAATGTCCATACAAGGCATTATAACACATCTATAAAATACATTATGACACAATCCATATAAAGCATGATGACATAACCCATACCAAATATGATGACACAGTCCATATAGAACACGATGACGATGTCTATAGAAAGTGTGATGGTAGAGTTCATATTAAGAGTGATGTTATAGTCCATAGAATCTATACAAAACACGAAGACACAAACACGACGACACAGTCGATACAAAGGATGATGATACTATCCATACAAAGCATTGCAAAAATGTCCATACATCGCAGAGGAAATGAAAAAGACAATATTAGAAATTTAATGAACTTGACTTTTACTGCATTTCATAAAGCTAAGAAGCAAATGCAACGAAAGTATACACGATTGTCTACGTGATACCAAATATCATAAAATGTAATTGAAATCTTAGAAATGTTGATGCTTGGATTAGATTATTTAGACCCTCTTTCAAATTTGACATAAAGAATGTATAGCACAGTACGCAACATTCATAAAACCTTTAATCACAAAGAACTGAGACAAACATTAATAAAAATTACTTGAATTTGGAAGAATATGCTCAACATGAAGATGAAGCGAAAACATGTTAACGTATCACAGTATGCGGCTACACAGATTTTGTGGATTACTTTTTCACAGAACCGTAGATGTTGAGTAAAGAAGAAGAATAGCTCATTTGCATGCACGTCGAATAGCGCAGGTATCATACAGATAATAACTTTGCAAGCAGTGTTATTCATAATCTACACAAATTTGCAAAAACAAAATGCAGCTGTGTCATTTGATACAGTAGCAACATCCTTTAATACCAAAACTGATAAAGAACTGAATTCTTTCATCGGCAAAATGCCACATAAAATGCAATACACAACGGACTTTCAGCAAGCCATTACACGTTGCCAAAAGGTGGAAAAGGTGTATATAAAGGTACTGAGAATGCTTTTGCACGCTGATACTTCTTTTGGAGACTAATTTTCAGTACGCCGTCTCCAACGTTTGGGTATATTAATAGATAGAGCAAATAGTGAGGCACCTACTTAGTTTAATCCACATCAAACCGGTTTAATGGGAATTTTAAAAAATCATGTAATCATCCATCATTTTCAATTTTTAAAGAGTTCCCAGCCACTAAGTGCAAGAATGTGAGAACCCTAAACCATTTTCTACAAATTTAAAATGTGGGTGGTATAGAGGTACGAGTAGTATTCTTTATATTATTTTAAAAACAATGCACCATTTTGAGTTTTCGAAACATCATATGTCACTAACAGACCTGTATGTGTTCCAGTTGATGAAGAAATATTCCATGTGTCAATTTGAAAAAGAAATATTCAATGTACTAATTTGATAAAGAAATACTCAATGTGTTAATTTGGTAAAGAAATATTCAATGTATTAATTTTATAGAGGAATATTCAATTTTTTAAAAAATATGGAGATACAAGAGACATACAAATAATTGCTTTCAATACAATGCAGTTAAGTAGTTTTGATTGCGATATGCGTCATCTCCCCAGAAAATTTTGATAACATGGAGGTAAGCAGGCTGTAGTGTCATAAAATGTCCCATACTTGTTATCACCATTAAAGCGAGGAAACAAATATATCAAGAAACTATAACAGAAGAACATATATTCACACAATATTCCTTATTTTCATAAATTATAAGATGATCTGAAATCAAAACTTGTTAAACTTTGAATTAAATAACATTATCCTGGAAGGAAATAAATCGTTCCTTTTCTTGCTAGGAAAGAGCGGAAAATTCATTGGGCAGTGCCCGCTCAAGTGAAACGTTACTGATTAAATACGTTGGTTTCATCGTCATATGTGGATATTTAGACATTATTTAAATCGCACTTTACACTGTATGTGACAGTTTTGTCATTATATGGAGTAATTGTATCATTATGGGCTGTGGTTTTATCGTTATATGTACTAATGACGCTAATATGTTCGGAACATTTCCCGTTATATTCGGTGTTTTACTCCATTCCTTTATATTGGGCCGTTACATCTTTATCTGGAATCAGGCCACAATTAATAATTCCGGTTCAGTACCCACGAATGTAGTCCCAGTCTATTTTTAGATCATTTTTTCCTGTCTCCGTTTGGTGGTGATATAAGAGTTAGATTTAGGCATTCTTGGTAAGGATTTAAAGGCAATTGTTTATACTTTAAAATATGAGCTTATGGTGTGGTTGTCTGTGTGTATTTCGGCGACAGTGCACAGTGAGTAATAAGGCCTTGGTGATGATCCGGAAGTGAAATCTGTGTTCCATTGCATGGTGTTTTGTTTACAATTCAGGCTCTCAAAAAAATGCAGGTCAACCCTTGACAAGAACTTCACCGTAAAGTCATCTTTGAAGGTATTTTAGATTAACATATGATTTGTATTGATTGTCACACAGTGGAAAGTTCAGTACTGAGAAACAAATGTAGAGAATATATAGTAAAATTAATTGTGTCCTATGGACTGTCAATCTGCAGTAGGTACATTATTTATACTCGCTGGGTATTGCAATAAATGGCGTATTTTCACTATATGAAGACGCTGAGATACCTACGGAACTCGACTCGAATGGACTGATTGCCACCGAAAACGATTGCAGGTTTTGCACCTCATTTTTTTAAAAACTATACGCTAACATACGCGTTTTATTGGAATTTAGTTTTTTTCAAAGATGCACAAAAATTTAAACAAATGATATACCTATGGTTATAGATATATTCAAGGCAAAGAATACTGAAAACGAAAATAGCAAGAAATTCAGTGAATTAGAAAAAAGAAAACAAAAGCATAAAGAATGGACAATTTAGAAAACAAACACTAATAGTGGAGCGGGAACTCACAGGAGCCCCTCTATAAGCATAGTTTATAAAAATTTAATTGCCTCGTATAACTACCGAATATAAAAAACGAAGTAAAGCAACGAATATAATGAAATGGAGTAAATTACCGAATATAAAGGAAAATGCAACACATATATTAGAGTCAGCATCAGTGGCGTACTAATGGGGGGGGGGGTACGGGGGGGGGCGGTCCGCCTCGGGTGACAGCCAGAAGGGGGAGGGGTTGTGCCATCGGGAGAGTTGAAATACCAATACAAATTTTCAAACCAGATGAAAAAATTCGCCAAAGTAAAAGTTATTTCCAATTTGCTTATGACAGCGCTGTACTGTTTAAAAATCTACTTGCAAACATAATATATTTTTCTGTGTGTTTACATTTTAAAATTAGTTTTAGGAGTCCCAAAGGTATGATCCGCCCCGGATGCCAAATACATTAGGTACGCCGCTGGTCAGCACCACATGTAGTGATGAAACCACAACACATAACGACAAAACTACCGCATATAATAACGCATGTACCACATATAATAATGAAACCACAACGTATAATGAAGAAACCACCGAATAAACAGAAAAAACGAAAGACTATATACGAGAGCCTTGGCGTTCCATGTAGGTGGAGTTTATTTGGGGACATTTTTTTATATTTATTATTTTTTTATACAACTGAAAACATACCATGGATTATATGAATGGGCACAGGCTTTTATCGCACCGGATTATTCCAGTGACAATTAAGGTTGTAACAGCTTATTCTGATTTATCCATTAATTCCTAATTAATATAGACCCGTCTATTGATTCTTGAAGAGTTATACCAGATCTGTTCTCCGTAACGCAACACAGCTTCAGCAAAGGCATCTAGAACTTGCAACAAGGTACCTATTTTCTATCTGTGGTTAACTTTATTTTTAAACAATGTTCAAATGGGGACATAACTTAAGAAATATGAAAAAAGAGAAAGAGGAAAACCCAACAAGTAAAAAGACTACCCTTATCAAAACATAAAAATGCAAAAAACCTCTCAAAACGATAGACAAAGCAAAACAATATATAGCTGCATACTCGTAGTGGCGTAGGGTCCAAGTGAATATCTTATTTACTTCAGAGACAATCGACGAGAAAATTTAAGAACACGATATAGATACAAGTAGTATATTTCTTGATTTCACAGTCAGAGTCTCCTTCATTCATCCTAGAATTATTAGAGGAGGGTATTGTTTTGAAACGAGACCAGATGATCTTTTCTTTCAAATGATATGAATCAGCTTTTCCCAATACTAGCCTTCATTATGCTCCCTTCCCCATTCATCTTATTCTTTGACGTACATTTAGGTATTTCTGAACTTTACTATATCACGAATATTCACTCTTCCTCTGTTGTGTTTATCTGGATTCTTTTCCACCTATCAAGCTGAATGAAAGCCAGTATCCAAACTAAAATTAGATTCACCTGTTTGGTTCGAATACTCAATGACCAGAGCATCTCAACTGCTGTAATGGACCAACACATGTTTGTTTGTATGTATATTTATTTGTATGCTTATTTATTTGTTTATTTATCTATGTATTTGTTTATTCTCAGGATGTGGTGAAGCAGATGTCCTGGCCATTTACATAAAGGAAATGTAAATGTGTTCAATGCCGACGTGAGGCGGGTAGACAACAATCAGCTGTTGACCTCTTGGTTTAAACTATTTCGGTACTAGGATTCTTGTTCTTGGATCCAAGATCAGACTTGTATATTGTTGTTGGCGTGCAAGAACCGAAGCATAAGACAAGACTTGGATCCAGGTTCTGTGAATCATTTCACCTTGATTGTCCCCCCATATATATTTAAAAGATTTAAAAAAAATAAAATGAAATAAAATACATAGCCTCATTTGTATATCGGTTACGCCGTTATTTGGGATGATATAAGCCTGTCGGGTCATTTCCTGGCAGTAAATATCTATGACTGAACTTGATCGTTGCATATTTTGACTCTAGCTATATGTAAAATCTCTGTCCCAGTTCCTGACAGATTTGATGTAAAGGCACATGCTATCGTTACACTGCCACCAAAATCGTCTTGGTATTTTGAATAAATTTGATACGAAAATCCACTTAAGATATTTATATATAAAAATTCGTTCCTTGTTGGGTGAATTAACTAATGAACAAAAGAATGAACTAAAACTACTTAAAGTTCTGATTGTAACTGCGTAACAGTAAGTGAAACCAAATAACAAATACATGATAGCAAGTTCACATCTAAAACACCTTAATAAAACATCACATCCTTACAATTTCCCACTGTGAGTGATAGTATTACGGCGAAATAGTACCACGAAAAGCACTACAAAATAAATAAAACGAATGTCCGCTGTATCCAAGATAACGCACTGTATATATATATATATATATATATATATATATATATATATATATATATATATATATATATATATATATATATATATATATATATATATTGGCCGTGCGAAGTTATTCTAAACCATATGAACGAGGAACAAGCATATTAATGTGTCTGTTATGAGATGGGAATAACATAATTAAAAAAACAAAAAACAAAAACAAAAACAAACAAACAAACAAATTTTACATGTCGTTCATTTATGAATGCAACCGATCACCTCACAGTACGACACGATGCTTCATACGGTGATTCTTATTCAGCAGTGAACGAAACGAAGTTTGTTATAATGGAGAGAATGTCATGTAACTAAAGAAAAGCAAAAATATTGATATTAGAAAAATATGACTTAATGCATACAGAAAACTTGAAGATGCCACTATGAGAAGAGGAGGGGAAAAAACCAAGGTTACCTTTGTGATAATCTGTATTCAATGTTGTTGTCATGGTGACTAGTAAATTTAAATGTTTTGTGCGTGTACTGTTGTTGCCAAGATATTGTAGTCCATTGGTCTTGGATACTAACTGAAAATAAATACATATTAATTTTGGATTCACTGGTGCTGCACTAAATTCCTAGTAAGTATAGACGAAATATAAAGCTATTCAGAATGTATTAAAGTGCATTGTTTATGTGAAAAAGAAGTTGCTGGCTGTTGTATTGCATCAAAGGTCAGTTGATGCTGGCTGTTGTATTGCATCAAAGATCAGTTTAACTCTCACTGTCTCTTTGGTTAGCACTAATAGCAGCAATTGGGAATCACTAGCCGTCCATGTGCACTATTTTATTTCAATCATATCTTTTTTTCTATCAATCACCTAGCAATTTAAATCTTTTGATATATTCAAATTATTTAAAAAATATTGTGTACGACAGATAGTTTTATTTGGATCAGAGCTATATCTACTAATTCTCCAGATCTGATGTCATGAAAAGTGTTACAGTCACTGTCGGCGGCCTCTGGTGGCCATCATATTAATGACGTGGTCAGCATTCGACTTTTCTGCCGTTATTTATATTTAGCCGTAGTTAGAAGTAGTTCATCGAATGGGTTTACCTGTAAACATCTCCTGTTTCGTCCTTTTAGACCATTAATTTAGCTATATCTGGGATGAACACACAAAGCATTCTTATGTATGATGGTTACTCATTGATGTTATGTCTAATTAATTTTGTAATTTGTTATAATTTATTCGTTTTGCAGTATTTGCGAAATAGTTGTTTCACGTTATATCCAAATTATAGTAAAACTATTATGTTGTCTATAGAGTATGGCAGCCTATGTAGATATAAAGTTTGTTTGCTGTATATTATCTACTGATGAGTTTTATTACATACCCAACTGATGCTACATAGCTGATCTGACATTTGATATAGATGTTAAATAAGTATCTCCGTATCACACACCAGATTTGAACTTGTTAGGTGTTTTCACTGACGTCCGCACATTAATATTCTTTGACGCATGGAGTCGAACTTGTGCAATCCCAGTTCGTTTTTCAATGTCACTCATACTCTACAAAGAGTAAAGAAGGGAGTATGTAATAAATTCCAAAACCGCGTTCGAGTTGTACAATTGTTGTACAATCTCTGGAAATGCAATAAAATAAAAGCCAATTGAATATGCCAAAACATTACTCTATTTTCGAAATTACCTCAGTATTTTAATTAACTGATGTTCAATGAACTAAGAAAGAAGACAGAGTAGCATTCTTCAGAGTACTTCCTGTATTGGTGTTAATACTTACGCTGGCATTTTGCAACAATATTTGCCTGACCCGTATTAATATAGAATCTTTGCTCTCTCTCTCTCTCTCTCTCTCTCTCTCTCTCTCTCTCTCTCTCTCTCTCTCTCTCTCTCTATATATATATATATATATATATATATATATATATATATTTGATAAGTAACTGGTTGATAATCGACTTGCATTTGATCTCAAACTGCTTGGGGTCCATGAGTGGTGTCAGTTTGTCTCTTTTGCTTTTATATCCTCATGATTTGGCAAGCAAACTATATACCAAGTGCAACCCGTGGATGCTTAGCATTAATAATCGACGAAGGTGAACATTGTTTAATTAGACTTTTATTGTCTGTAAATCCGCAATCGCACGGTTCCTTACCGGTGTTCAGAGTTGTCGTTGATTTTCCGTTTCCGCCAGCAGAGTCTAGAATTCAGCCATGCTAATTATTTTATTCTCGATAGCCATCGAATACAGTTTTCTGACGGTATTGACGCCGCTTTGTGTCGCTGCAAGCAGTTCTGAATAACCACATATTCTGGAATGTAATCGTGTCCAAATTAATATGCTAGCACCACGAGAGACACCTGTTACTATCGATATATCTCAGACAAATAATTCATATTGGCGGAGCTACAATGTTTGTTGTATTTGTGATTCCAGTCACACCAAAATAAAAAGTTGTTGCCGCGCGCAAATATCGTCTACGACCAAAAACCCGCGTATGCATTTCATGATCAACGCGGTTTTCTTGGTTATTTCATCTCGCAGCTGTTCTTCGCTTCGATAATTTTCCACGTCGGAAACACTGATTGTCCATCATAGTTCTTCTTTAAATGATACAAATCGCGTAGTATAATTACACGACTGGCAGACCCTGTTAGGACTCATCACGTCCAGGTACAATACGCATACCCACCTCTAACCAATTATTCCTTTTATATGTACAACTCTTATACAGTTATAGACGATCTCTTGTTGGGGAATATTAAATCTTAAACAATTGTGCGTGCTGCTTGTCTAGCACACCCTTCATTTAAAAACACACTGACTACGCCTATACATTTTACATCTGACAATCGTCATTTTCGCCAATAACTGTTACCTCAACAATAGCATCCTTTCTGAATACCAGCCAAGATTTATTTCTCAGCTGAGTCAATGCTGGTGTAAAATATTCTTTGGTGAACGTAACTGGGATGGATTCATCGGGGAAAACCACTTTGCTATTGCAGAAACAATCCCGGAGTGTTTTCGCACCTGGATCTGTTCATCCACGTATTGTTTTATTTTGCATTAGTGTCATCAAAATACTCTTTGATATACGCACATGTGTTCCTCTCTCTGATTCCACAGTTTTCAGTGATCTGAGACAGGTTCCTGCGACAGCGCATTTTAACTTAACAACAATATCTTGAATGTCAACATCAGATGTTTTAAGTTTACTAGTTTGTCTTCAAAAATCACAAGCTCGCCTTTATCAACACTAACAACAGAACGACTAGGAAAACCAGACAAATCCGCCTTGTTGGCAAAATTTTCTTTTGCCTTTAAGCTAGAAGCCTACATGTGATAACCATTCTTTTTTTTGTTGCTAACATTGTTTTATTATCCTCGTAATAGGTTTATCGCTGGGTATTCTTGCATTTAAACATTTCTTGTTATCAGTTGATATATGGGAAAATAAATATAATAGTAGCATAGTGGGATACCCTACGGACAATGGGAATTATCATTACGGGACCCTACTTTGTACCCTACGGACAATGGGAATTAGCATTACGGGACCCTACTTTGTACCCTACGGACAATGGGACTTTAATGTTAAACTAGTGGGGTTGTACCCTACGGACAAGATTTCTACGGACAATGGTAATTAGCAGTACGGGACACTACTTTGTACCCTACGAACAAGATTTCTACGGACAATGGGAATTAGCATTACAAGACCCCCTGGGCCTGTCTACGGACAAGATTTATAGCGTCAATACTAATACAAGCCCGAGAGTTATATATAAAGTATTATTACCAAGACCTGATATTATGTTGGCGGTGTTCATAAATTTGCATAATTATAATGATGCTATAAATAGCTATAATCAAGTGGGACCCTAATATCGAATATAGCGTCAAGATTTATAGCGTCAAAAGCATACCCTGGGACGATATAGGGACAATGGGAATTTTGTATCGCGTCAAAAGCACACCCTGGGCCTGTATAGAGTCAATGGGAATTTAACATGGGAATATTAACATGGGTGGGACTATAGACGGACAAGATTTATAGCGACACGTAGACCGTAATGTTAAATTAGAGGGGTTGTACCCTACGGACAATGGGAATTAGCATTACGGGACCCTACTTTGTACCCTACGGACAAGGGAATTTAACATGGGGAAATATTGGGCCTATCTAGCGACAAGAAAATATTGGGCCTGTATAGTGACAAGAGGAATGGAACAGGTAGGGTCTATTTTTAGCTACAATTTTTGTCAATTTCTGTTTAAAAACCCTTGTATGTATTTATAGCTACAACCCTTGGAAAACTCAACGCAACGAACGAGAATGCATAAAACACACCCATATCTGCTATCCACACCAACGAATGCGAATGCATAAAACAGACCCATAGACTATCCACACCAATGAACGCGAATGCATAAAACAGACACATACCTACTATTCACACAGACGGGAAGAGAAGAAAACGTGCTGACCTAAGAGAAACACTCACATTGACTTTTTTTACTTACAAACACAGACATACATTATCTGACAATACAGAGAAAGTAAGTGCTTATAGACACACTTCTATTTTTAAAGACACAAACACACAACTTTGTTTTGGCAATTGAATTAGTATGTCTTTTCGAGAGTATTGGGGTAGCCCTGAAAAGGGCTGGTTTTTGTTGACGGGGAGTGATGGCAATCTTTTTCTTTCTTACTGTCTAAGATTGAGTCCCCGTCTGACAGCAGACTTTCCTATACGATACGGCCTGCTTCTGCGGAAAGAGAAGGAGAACTCTTTTTGGTGTCTACTCGGCAGTCGACAAAACCTCTGTCTGGTTCTTGCTGCTGCTGCTGCTGTTGCTGCTGCTGTTGTTGTTGCTGTTTTCTCTGCTTCTGAAATCTGTACTTCTCTGTCCATTCTTCTTGTTCTTTCTTGATTTCCTCTCTGAAGACCTCTTCTATCAGGTCTTGGACTATGGCTAACATCCTGACATTCTCTATCTCCTCAGGCTTCGGTATCAGGTTTAGTATGACACGATATAAATTGACGTAAGCTTCGTTCAGCTTGGCTAGTCTGGGAAGCATCTTCACAGGTTGACGAGTCAACAGTGGATGGCCAGACTGGAGGCCAACCCACTTTATATGGTTCAAACACGGACGCGATAGAAAACATCCCGACTTGGTTTTAGTGTCGGAACTCTATGATAGCGAATGTCATGGTGAGGGATAGAGAGAAAGTCAAAGAGCATATAATCACAGTCTTTTTTTGAAAACAAACGACAGACACATTTTTTTTTCTTCTCAAAAACACAACATTTTTTATTCAAACAACAATCAACTACTAACAATTAACAAGTAACAATAACATCAAAAAATTATTTTTGACAAGGTTGACAACGTTGTGAAATCATGTGAGATTTCCATTGATGGAAGTCATGAGGCCATTGATGTACACTACGTTTCCCAGCTAAAGACAAAAGATAGCCATAATGGTCACCAAACCATCGATCTACTTTCTCATCGTTTCTAGAAGAGTTACGATCAAAATAAGTCACTAAATGTTCTAAAGGATATCCAAGACTACGATGATGAAGAAAATACACACAATATTGTCCACACACCATGAAATCTGTGCCTTGTAATTTCACATTATTGTATCGTGTCGTCTGGGCATTTCTTCTCATAAAGTCGATGATGTCTTCCAAAGGGGGCAATCCATACGAATCAAAATACTCCATACAATCCTCTTGAGGGAAGTAGATGGCAACCCAGTGAGTTCCTGGGGGATGACTGTCGTCCGTGTTGATGACATAAGCTTGATGGTTTTGAGGTTTGCGATGAGGTAGTTCATCTTTAGCGCACACGACAGGATTCCAAGAAGCAGTATACGAACTATTGTTCAAAAGATAATAAAGATCCCAGGTATCCATTGTTTTGCTTTTTTTTTCCCAAGTAATGATAAGTCATCAATTCAATTCTGACTTTTGTTTGAAACGCTCTGTCAAGTAGCCGTTTCTTCGCCTTGTCTCCCAACTCTGGGCTAAGACAGCTTCAATGCGATATATCTCCAGAGTAGTCAGTGGAGGGCAGGAATAATAACGCAAGCCTTTATACCACTCATGCAACACTGCTTCTTCTGAGATGAGACTCCAAGCTTCGACCAGATACTCGTCCAATTTTTCTTCTTGACTCATCATCAAACATTTATTGTGTTGAATTTGACTGGGATGATCGTTTTGACATCCATAGCAATCTTTCTTGGTCAATTCCGAAATTTTATCCGCCAGGTGTTTAGCAAAACAGGACACTAAATGTTGTTCTTGTTCTGGCCATCTGGACTTGACTACTACCTCGTCCTCCTTGTCTTGGTCATGGGGTTCTGTTTTCACGCTATCCTCCCATTCCATTTCCAAAGATTCTCTACCGTTCAATGAGGGATAGGAGTCTTCCATTGTTTCTAATAGTCTAGATTGACTTCTCTCAAATTGTTGATTTCGATGGTATTGTCAAATTCGGCATACAAGATGACGTTGACCGTCTCGGTGAGAGCTTCTGCAAACTGAAGTTCCACACGTAGTTGACCAGATTTTATAGGGTGGAAATGTCCCTCGTCGCTGCCTTGGTCTGGAGTGAAATCAAAGGCCCACAAAGTGTAATCTCCTACATAATCTTCGTACGAAATACCGTGACTGGTGTTGGTTCCTAGTTGTCTGGTAGCTTCGTACGGGCACAAGTACGATCTCAAGTAATTCTTCTGGGCAAAGTTAGGTTCGAAGGGTTTGGTACACAAGGTCTTGTCATCGCGACTGACTTCGATCTTGGAGACTTTGTAGTGCTTAAACTGGAAAGGATTTTGATCCTGGGCTCCATTGAGGGCTGCATTACTGACGATGCCAACGATTAAACGTTTGGGTAACTGTCCTTGGAACAGATGATCTTCGATCTTGGATCGGAGTCCAGCAACAATGGTGAACGTTTTCACATCTACACGTCGGATCGGATACTTGGCGGTCGATCTGCTCAATGTTTGACTGATGTTGTTTTCCGTTTTAGGTAACACTTCTACGCGGGGCACGTAAAGTCTGTCTTCTTGGATGATGGTTTTGTACTCATTGGTATGAGTCATCAAATGGAAAGCGACACTGCTGCGATTGAGTCTCAGGCGAATATTCACTCCGTTCAGCAAATACTTGTCTTGCAACCACATGTCCAAATGCAGACAATCCATCAGTTCTAAACTACGACCTTGCAGGATTTTCTTTCGACGGTCGTTAAAGCCCACATTGTGAGGATCGTCATCGGCTGTCAGGGCTGTGTCGTTAAACTTGTTCTCACATGCGGTGTCAGGTTTCCAAACTACGCAAGCATCCAGATGAGTGTTCTTGGCCTCTTTTCCGTACGTCAAGAGATTTTCCAGGTACGCCCGGTAAGGGTAAGTATCCATACTACTGCTGACCAGTTTGTTATTCAAGTACAAATCCACTTCGCTGAACAAGGAATGCATGAAATTGTTGACAGGAGCTATTCTGGCATCGTCTCCCGGATTGGTGTTGTCGGTTTTAATCACTTTGAGTTTAAGATACAACTAACTGCTATTCAGATCGATGTAATCTTCGGGTTGTCCTTTGATTTCAAACTCGATGGGAGCTGAATCTGTCAAGGAGGAGACGGGATGAAATTCGACCCATTGGGATTCTTGCATTGTCATCATGCTGGGTGGCATGGCGAACAGATCCAGTTCTGACTTGGAACAATCGCAAGACTCTCGGTGCATCATTTTCTCTGATTTAATAATCAAAAACGTCTAACTCTCGGACAGTTTTTCTTTTCTTAGTCTTTCTAGCTCTAGGGGTGTGAAGTCCTCTGAAGGGGTGTCTTCGTCGTCTTTTTCTGACTTGTCCTTGCTGTGGCGTCAGGGAAGCAGGAATGTTTGCCTCGGCATGGCCCAGGGCATTTATAGGAGTTTCTCGCCGGCCCAAAATGTCTTTACCCGTTTGAAGCAAGACATTTTTGCCTGCTCTCAAGAAAACTTCTTTGGGAACTTGTTTGTCAATGATGACATTTTGGAGAAATTCTTAACCTTGCGTCAACGCGGCATCTTTCAAGGCGTGCAATCCCCGTGTCACCATCGGTTTCAAAATGGGAGCCACTGTACGAAAGGCTGATTTTAGCATATCACCTAAACCATGTCCTCGCTGTCGAGCGACTCCTCGGTACACAGGATACATGACTGACAAAAGGTTAGAGTAATCGTTTTCGAAAATGGAGTTTCACTGTGACTTTCCCTTTGGTGAATGGAATATTTTGTCCCAGATCTTTTATAGTAATGTTGTCAGTGTCAAAATACGACTTACTGACGGGCAAATAGTGAGGATGTAAAAATTCGCGGTGAACGTGATAGGTGTTTCCACCTTCCTCGTCAGCGTTCGTGGCAGAATCCACTTTGAAAGGAATGACACGCAGTAACGGTACGGAGGTGTGTCCCACCACCTTGTACTCCACCACATCGGAGTACACAAAAATAAAATTCAGTCCTTGGTTCATTTCTACAGGGAATCGAAAATATTTCGCAAAATCCGAGTTACTGCTCACGGCTGGTATTTCGTTTGCAGTCTTGATCAACTTGGGGTCTCCACCCGAAATGTCATACAATTCAGGACAAAATGTAATGTCCAATACTTTGTCCTCTGAAAATTTCATCATTAGGCGACGAGCTATTTTGTGGTATCCGATCGTGACACTTTTTCTGGTTTTCTCCAAGACTTTACCAAACATGGCATAGAACCTGTCAGCAATAGCCTTCACCAAATGTTGACCACTAAAATAATAGCCTGGGATAATTTTCAACCTATAAGTGGTTCGTTTAGTTTTGGGGTCTTCTGATTTCAAAGAGTCAGCTGCACTGCTGCGTTCATCCAAGTGTTGTTGCACTTGTTCGTCATGAACTTCTACTGTAAAGGTGTTTTGATTTTCAACGATGTTTTTGATTTGTGTAGGGTGAATCATTTCCACCAAAGCCACTTCCCAATGGGCTTCGTGATCCAATTGGATGGCCTGAGGTAATTTGGCCGTGTAACAGCACAAAGTGTTATTGGGAAACACCTCCATGGAACTGTCACTGGGTAACGTTAAGTAAAATTGGCTGTTCATAATTCCAGAGTTCTAGTGTTCGAGGAGTCGCTGGAAGTAAGAGGAGTGTCTAAAAGAGGATGATTAGGGTGACTGTTGGAAGGTTGACTAACGTTGGACGCAAGACTCCCTTTGCTGTTGTTCCCGTTAGAGGAATATTTCAGAGACGAATTGGGAAGAAGGTAACCAATGCAACTGCTAAGTAAAATAGTCCACAATTGTTTGTCTCCTTGTTGCAAACTCAAATTGGCAATGGCAGCACCGATGACACAATACACCACAAAGATTTGGCAGAAAAAGACGATTTGCGTTTTAGGCACACGTTCTCCACACCACACCCACAAGGATTGCTTTTGTAGATCTTGCAGAGATGAACTGGGGGAAGGAGTGGTCACTGCGGTAGCTGAGGTTGTGTTGAAGGGCACGATGGTCATTTCTTTTCATAGTCGATGGGTTGCGAAGCGTCGATCCAAGAGTCAAAACTGGGAGGATATCCTTTCCAACGTACTTTGACTTCTTTGATACGTTTTTTACCCACTTCACGAGTTCTTTGATCGGGAATGCTTTCAATCTCGTACACGTCGTCATCTTTTTTGGTCACATGTTGTAACTCGGGCAAGTAAAACGTTCCTTTTAACACTTCCCAGTTCATTTCTTCCAATTTATAGACGGGAGGATGACGGCCACGCACACGTTCGGTGACACGAAACAATTCGGTGGTCCAGTTGGGTAAGTAACCTTTGTCGAAAGTGCGTTTGGTTTTGCCAATGCGCACCCAATCTCCTGCTGTCAACACTCCACCTTTCTTGGGGACAGTCACTGTCGGGGACGTACCAAACAGGCGCTCGAAGACGGTCACTTCGTTGTCGGGAGTCACTTCTTGCGGGGCACGTCCGATGCTCCGATGGTAAGATTGGTTGTACGATTGAACGAGGTGTTGCAAGACATCGATGTACTTGAGAATGTGTTGATGCGTAAAATATTTCCACATGCATTCTTTCAAGGTGCGTTGAAAACTTTCCACGGTGCTGGCTTTGGTTTCGGGATTCCCGGTGGTAGAAAAATGTATGTCACGTTTCTTCATTTCTTTTTGGAAAGCTTGGTTCACAAATTCGGTGCCTTTGTCAGTTTGCCATCGAAGAGGGTGACGACCGCTTTGTTTCAACACCAGTTGGAGGGCTCGCACTAACTCACTGCTCGATTTGGAAGTCAATGGTACGACCCAAGCAAATTTAGAAAAGACGTCGATGACACAAAACAAATATTTGTAGCCACGATTGTAGGTGACTAAATGAGAGACAACGGCTAAATCATCTTGCCATTGATGATCGATGCCCTCCACTGGGGTGCGACTTCTGGAAAATTTTCATCGAATGGGTTTGTGTAAGGTGTACGTGGCTTGTTCTTGTAACCATCGTTGCACATGAGGTAAACGGATACATTTCAGTCGAGTTTTGTCAGCACGATACAATTTCTGAACTCCTCCGTAACCTTCGGGATGGGCTGGATCGTAGTAAATGCTGACTAACACCTTCTCCATTTTTTTAAATAAGTGATCCACTCTTCACCGATACTACTCTGAATGGGGCGAGGGGGTGGTTTAGAAACGGCTTTACGTGTCCGATGTGCCACGGGTGTAGAAGTTGAAGGTAGTGGTGGTGGTGGTGGTGGTGGTGGTAATGGGATGGCTTTGGTCTTCTTTTCATTTTTCGCTTCTGGTTTCCTTTCTTTCTTTTTCACTTCTGTCGAAGGAGGAGTGGACATCATCTTTTTAACCCAAGCTTTACGTTCGTGTCGTTGGGGTGTAGGGGAAGGGGTCAGTCAACAAGGACGCTGCAATCGTACTAGGGATGGGAGCTGCTGACGGTGTTTGAAAGACTTCTCGAGCCTCTTCTTCCTCAGGCATCCGTAGGGTTGCGTCTGTGTTGACCGCTGCGGGTGGTGGTGACGGACTTTTCATCAGTGTCTTAAAATCTTTCAGAGTGGGTAGAGCTGTTTCGTCTAAGGCTTTCTCGTGAAAGATTTGCAGTCGTTGCAACAATTGACCGTACCGTTGTGATTTTTCCGTTTCTGACAAATCGCTGCGATCCATCAACGATTGCAATTCGTGTTGTAACTGTGACATCTCGGTCAAATGAGGATTGGGAGGTAAATGCGGGGTCCGTTGTTCTTGCCAACGATAGTATTCCATCCATCGTTTGTAAGGCACGAAAGCCAGTTTTCGTCCTTCCATCGGATTTCAAGGATCGCATCTGAGATCTTTTGACTCCAAAGATCCATTTTATCTTCTTGGACCTTTTTATCTTCATCCTCCCAGGATGTTTCCCATCGTTCCCAATAATCCTTTCAGCAAGGTTCCTCCTATTGTTCCCACTACTCCTTTCAGCAACATGGGCAAAAGAGCAAAATTCCTCCGCGTTGCACCAACATCTTTTTCTTTTGACCAATGGGATTTTCTTTTGGACCATTTGGCGAATAACGTGTCGATGTTTGGCTAAGCATTCTTTCTGGTGTTTAGACAAAGGTATTGTGCCTTTCAAGACATTCAGACAACATTCCCACACGGTATCGATGACGTCTTTGGAGGTAGTTTAAATGAGTTTTTTTTTCACATGGGTGGAGGAGCTTTGGACAGGACGGACAACATGTCCCAATGTTTGGCTAAACGAGGTGGCAGTCCGTTCCTTTTCTTTCCTTTGGGGGTAGAAGAGGAATGTCTTTTTTGGGGTGAGATCTTTCTCGGTTGATTCGTTGGTTCCGTGGCACACAGCAAAAAATGCACTAACGTCGACGACTTGTCACACGGTCTTTTATCCTTTTTTGGGGACTACCGCTTCGTCATAAAAGTGACGATGTGTTTTCCAAAATCGCCAAAGAATCCTCCTCTTTGGTGGCTCCTCTTTTTCTTTGGACGAGTGTGTCTTTTCTGGAGATGACGTCTATGTGTGACTAAAAAGTGTTTTTTTGGATGACGTGACTGTCTTTTTCTTTTTCCTTTTCCTTTTTGGACCGAAGAAGGAATACGATGTTAACGGTGTGCACTTCTTGGAGGAGCTATCTTTGGGCGTTCAGCAGCATAACAACACTAAACCTATCGTTTGCCTCAAGTCTTTTTTATACTGGAATGCGTTGCCACTGATTGTCTTTACGTCGTATCAACTTGATGACAGGCAACACACATAGTGGAGGAGTTCGCAACGGACTAAATCGGGACAGTTCTTGCTTGGACAAATTCAGTAAACTCTGTAACACACCCGTTCTTTCTTGGACTTTGATTTTGTGGGCAGTTACTTTGTGAGCAGCGGCCACTGCCGCTAAAGAGGAAGAGGGTGTGACAGCTGGAGGAGAAGTTTTTGGAGACGCTCTCTTGTGGATAGAAGCTGTTTTCTGTGGACTTTTCTTTTTCTGTGGCTGTGACCTGGTTTTGACACCGTTGCTCTTTTTCTTTTTCTTCTGGGTACGTTTGGGTGTGGCTCTTTTCTTGGGGACAACTTTGGGAGCATTAGGATCCCATTTCAAGAGGGAACGAATGATGACACCTCCTAGAGAACCTCGTCCTCCAGGTTTCAAAATGATTTGCTTTTTGGTTTGAGTCTCAATGCGAGGATCGGCTAGCTGCTTCAAGGCGACTTTGTTTCTGTCAAAAAAGCGTTTGGTTTGATGTGGAATCTGAATGATGCCTTGCAGTAATTGACGTGCTGTCACCGTAAACCATCGTAAGACTTCTTTGAGACTAGCTTCTAAGACACGAGCACGTATTTGTGGATTTTTTTTCGCGACTGATACCGTACAAGGCACGAATTAATTTGATAGGAAGATGATACTGAAGGGATGTCATGTTGATGCTGTGTGAGACAGACCCCAAGTGACCGAGGTTTTTATAGATTTTATTTTTGGTGATTGTGGTTGTGGTTAAGTCGACGAAGGGGACGTATACACGACAGGTCCTCCGTCTTGGCACCAGTGGTGAAACAGATGGGTACGAAGTGGCAAATAATCGGGGGTAGTGGGTTTTAAATCCACGAGTAAATAAGCGTGTGGGATTTAAGTGGCATCGTCGTACGCATGAGTCAGCCAAGGCGTTCCTAACTGTTTGGTTAAGACTTGTACTTGCGATTTATCTCTCTGGCTTTTAAACAACACGACGTAATGAGCATTGAGACTGATGGTACGATGGGTTTTACTTTGTTGAAACAAATTTTGGGTGATGTAAATGACACTGGCATTACGATGATGCCCTTTACGTGTAAACCAGAGTTTAATATCTTCTTCGTCTTCTCCTAACATGTCGTCAGAAATAACCAAATGAGTTTGACTAGGGTCAGACACGATCCCGTCGCCTTTGCCAGGAATGCCTTACACAAAGACGATGGAATCGCCTTGACTTTCTCGCAGAAGGCTGTACGCCGATTGCCACTCTCTGTAACACCACACGATTCGTTGAGGTGGACGATTGATTAAGTGATGTTTATGTTCGATCAAACTTTTGACAAATTCGGTTTTGCCTGAACCGCTAGGTCCGGCAATGAGCATGTTAAAGGGATGGCGAAGATACAAGACCTCCCAACTAGTTCAATCAACGTGTTCGTCAATGACTTTGACAGTGGAGGAAGAGGGAGCAGAGACAGTAGAGGTAGTCATAGTAGTAGTGAAAGGAATGTCACTTTTGACACGAAGGCAGACAAGCCAAGAGTTTGTATACTTTTTTCAGGACACGTTTATTGTCATCTTTAAAAGTGAACAAAACGAAAGACAAAAATACATAAAAGCCAAATGGCTAAGTACATGAATAAAAGACACATCAAAACGATCATAGTGAAATATAAACAAAAGTCTGTACAACATTTGTGGTGATCAAGAGGTGAAAGTGTAGGGACAGTGTGTAATGTTCTTAGAGTCTCTACACTCCTTGGCACAGTCACACAAGAGTCCTCCCGGAATGGCCTTTAGGGGGTGTCGATAACGGTTCTGTCCTGAAGAGAGTGGTTTTCCTCGGTCACGATTTCTTCTTCTTCTTCTTCTGGCACTGTCACTAACACTGGTTTAAAAGTTACTTTTTTCACTGAACGTTTCAACTTTTTAGGATGACAAATCTTTTGCATAGTGTGCCACTTCTTTTGTCCAAGCCTCAAAGCCCCAACTTTTCCAGTCACGTACATCTTTCCAGTGAGGGTGTAAGTCACAAGGTACACACACGTCGTCGTACACATCTTCAGTGACTAAAAGTTGACGAATCTTGTTTTCCCGTAGAGGTTGAGAAGTATCAAGATGAAAGCGCAAAGCTTTGAGCAGAATGAGTCTCTCGTGTACATTTAAAGGGACCACTTTCATGCTTTTTGGAGTGGTATGTACTGTTCGTAAAAAGTCCACAAGGATTCGGCTGGTAAACAAAATCCCAGAAAGCAAGTCACTAAGACACACACTACACGTCGACCCCTATTCAATGGACACAGTTCTCGTAATAGATGTTGGTAATCCTACAGCTTTTGGATAGTGTCATTGATTTCCTTCCACGGAATTTGTTGTATCACGAATGATAAAGGTCGTGGCATGGTAGTCCGTTTTTATACCCTCTTTTGGTGTCAGGTAATAAGTGTACTTTTTGAACAGCCTCGATTTTATTTTAGTACCGTACTAAAAAAGTTTAGTCACTAACTCACACACCACACGTCGCACAGAAGTTTCCTCTTGAACTAGAAAGAATTGTTTTTGTAAAGATTTGTTGTAATCCTCTATCTCGTCCGTTGGAATTCGGTGTATTAGGATCACCTTGTAAGTTGAATGAGTGGCATCCAAAACTTTATGAATTTCACGCGATTCATCAGTGTCTGACCACTGCATTCGCATTCGTTGGTGTGGATAGTAGATATGGGTGTGTTTTATGCATTCGCATTCGTTGGTGTGGATAGTAGATATGGTGTGTTTTGTATGCGTTCGCGTACGTTGGTGTGGATAGTAGATATGGTGTGTGTTTTGTATGCGTTCGCGTACGTTGGTGTGGATAGTAGATATGGTCTGTGCATTTCTTCTCTTCCCGTCTGTGTGGATAGTAGCTATGAGTCTGTTTTATGCATTCGCGTACGTTGGTGTGGATAGTCTATGTGGTGTTTTATGCATTCGCATTCGTTGGTGTGGATAGTAGATATGGTGTGTGTTTTGTATGTGGTCGCGTCCGTTTGTGTGGATAGTAAATATGGTCTGTACTTTTCTTCTCTTCCCGTCTGTGTGGATAGTAGGTATGGGTCTGTTTTATGTGTTCGCGTACGTTGGTGTGGATAGTAGATATGGTCTGTGCTTTTCTTCTCTTGCCGTCTGTGTGGATAGTAGGCATGGTTATGTTTTATGCATTCGCGTACGTTGGTGTGGATAGTATAGTGTGTTTTATGCATTCGCATTCGTTGGTGTGAATAGTAGATATGGGTGTGTTTAATACAATTTCGTTCGTTGGTTTGAATAGTAGATATGGTCTGTGCTATTCTTCTCTTCCCGTCTGTGTGGATAGTAGGTATGTATATGTTTTGTGCATTCGCATTCGTTGGTGTGGATAGTAGATATGGGTGTGTTTTATGCATTTGCATTCCTTGGTGTGAATAGTAGATATGGGTGTGTTTTATGCATTCTCGGCCGTTAGTGTGGATAGGAGATATCGGGATTTTTTTCTTTCTCCTTTTCTTTTGTGTGTGTATTGGTCTTTGTCCCTATAAAACTCCCTTTATCCCTATCCAATTCATTTCACCTACCTACAGTATCGCGTATTCAGGTCAGCCAGTTCA
Source organism: Megalonaias nervosa (assembly GCA_016617855.1). Classification (NCBI taxonomy): domain Eukaryota; kingdom Metazoa; phylum Mollusca; class Bivalvia; order Unionida; family Unionidae; genus Megalonaias; species Megalonaias nervosa. The sequence continues at coordinate 16,165 of JAECUM010024798.1, read as the reverse complement.
GTGACTTCACTGAAGCTAGAAATTTTGAGGCTATAAATATAGACTTGAGTTTTCCAAGGGTTGTAGCTATAAATACATACAAGGGTTTTTAAACAGAAATTGACAAAAATTGTAGCTAAAAATAGACCCTACCTGTTCCATTCCTCTTGTCACTATACAGGCCCAATATTTTTTGTCGCTAGACAAGCCCAATATTTTTTTTGTCGCTAGACAGGCCCAATATTTCCCCATGTTAAATTCCCTTGTCCGTAGGGTACAAAGTAGGGTCCCGTAATGCTAATTCCCATTGTCCGTAGGGTACAACCCCTCTAATTTAACATTACGGTCTACGTGTCGCTATAAATCTTGTCCGTCTATAGTCCCACCCATGTTAATATTCCCATGTTAAATTCCCATTGACTCTATACAGGCCCAGGGTGTGCTTTTGACGTGATACAAAATTCCCATTGTCCCTATATCGTCCCAGGGTATGCTTTTGACGCTATAAATCTTGACGCTATATTCAATATTAGGGTCCCACTTGATTATAGCTATTTATAGCATCATTATAATTATGCAAATTTATGAACACCGCCAACATAATATCAGGTCTTGATAATGCTTTATATATAATTCTCGGGCTTGTATTAGTATTGACGCTATAAATCTTGTCCGCAGACAGGCCCAGGGGGTTTTGTAATGCTAATTCCCATTGTCCGTAGAAATCTTGTCCGTAGATCGCCCCAGGGGGGTCTGTAATGCTAATTCCCATTGTCCGTAGAAATCTTGTCCGTAGGGTACAAAGTAGTGTCCCGTAATGCTAATTACCATTGTCCGTAGAAATCTTGTCCGTAGGGTACAACCCCCCTAGTTTAACATTAAAGTCCCATTGTCCGTAGGGTACAAAGTAGGGTCCCGTAATGATAATTCCCATTGTCCGTAGGGTATCCCACTATACTACTTATAATGCATGAAAATAAAAAAGACACACACACATGCATATTGCATGCAATCTCTTTTGACACAAAATAGGCTAACACAAGTATATAGTGTATAGGTGACATATGTTTCGCAATATGATGGTATTAGTTCCTATTTGCCGCATTGCACAAGTTACATGTTCATGATTTAGGCCCATTTTTGAGGAGATTGGTCTTCTTGTTTATTTAACGTAGCAGGATATTTTTCAATGTTCTTATGCGCTTGAACTACTTGCTTAAAAGTATAAATGGACTTATTTTCCATGTTGAATATTCAAGTGTAATATAATATTTAGCCAAAATTAGCTAGACATTACACAAAATATCCAACTGTTCACTTCCTAAAATTATTTCTTTTTTGGACCAATGTACAATATTTGGACTACAATGTGCAAACAGTTTAGTAAAAGAGTACCAAAAACTCTGATGTAATATTGCAATCATAGAATAGATGTTGAATACTTTCGTTCACACACGTACAGAAAGTGCATGTGTCATAATTTAATAGGTTAATTTTTGTCAAAATATTAGTAGTAACAATTATTCTATGAATTAATTTAAAGTTAAAATAGTACAACTTTGTATCCTTTACACAAAGTTTCGCCCGGCTTAGACCACTCTTCACTACTTATATTTTTATTTAATAATTGTTTCCACGTTTCTTGCTTAACAGTGCGTTGACTCTTTCCTTTCTAACAAATCTTGTAAAAAAACTTCAGTGAGTATTGTTTTTGCAAGTTCATTGTTTTATTCTCCTGCTAATCAAACATTCGAGTCTCGGGCCCGGCCAATGTGGTTATGTGAGAAAGCTTGCCGGTAGCTTCTCGTGGGTTGGTGGTTCTTTCCGGGTTCTCCCGGGTTCTTCCTCCACCATTAATACTGGCCGCCATGTATAGCCTATCTTGTGCTGAAAAATGGCGTTAAACCCTATAACAACAACATAACAACAAACATGTGAGCCAAATGGTTTTTGATTGCATCTTTTCAAGATTTTGAAATTTTGGTTATAAATGGAAGGAATTTTAAAAAAATCGTCGGATCCGGCTTTTCGGTTTATCACTTCAAAAGGTGGTAAATTACCTCGATCATCAACTAAATCATTAAGAATTTCAATGCCGGCATCTTTCCAGGATTTGTATTGATGGAACTTTCTAGGTGGAACAAAATAAAAAATTTTCAGGGATAAATAATCATTTAGATTTTGCGGATCTTCTTTCCAATTCGATACTCTCCAAAAACTATTTTTAATGAGCTTACCGATTTCTTCTAATTTGTTCCTCCATAAATTCCAAATATCCTACATATTTCCGTAAACAGTGGTATTGACTAGGTTCTACCCTGCTCCATCCTCATTTTCCATTAATCTTTTAATCCATCCTATCTTAATATACCTGATGAATGAAGAAATGTGTATCATATTTAATCTTTCATCATTATCCGGGGCTATTGGTAATACTCTCCACTTTTCCAACCAACGTAAACTTAAATAAGGTACGATTTAGTTTTGCTTCAATTTTAGCTGATGGATTTGGAAGTGCTGAAAAGATGTTTTGGAATATGAGCAGAACAAGAGTTTTACAACAATTACTTTACCTACTAATGAAAGATGTCTTTGACTCCAGCTTACCAGAATTCTTTTTGTCTTTATTACTTTCTTCCTATAATTAATTTCCACCATTCGTTTTAAGTCTAGAGACAAATCGTTCCCAAGGAATGTAAAGTTGGTAGAAGACCAGTTTAGTTTCATATCGGGACATATTTTTTCATTGGAAAATTTCTTGTTTCTAATCCAAATGCCATTTGTTTTTATTATGTTACATTTAAGTCCAGATAATAGAAAAAAGTCTTGCAAGATATTTATCGCTTTAAGAGAATGTTGAGATCCATCGAGAAGAAAAAAAGCGTGTGCAGCATACTGACCTATTTTATACTCACTAACATCAAAGAAGAGTCCCCGTACACCCGCATTTTGCTTTAAATTTATAGCTAAAATCTCAACACCGATACTAAACAATAAGGCGCAACAGGATCCCCTTGACGACATCCTCTTTCAAGTCTAAAATGGATGACATAGTTCCATTATTTATAACACAACTTTTAGAAGTATTACAGAACAACTCAAACCAAAGTTTACAAACACAATCACGAAAGTTAGAAGATTGTCAAGCTTTCTCCACGAAGCTGATTGAGTTGATTGAGTCGAAGGCGTTTTCGAAGACTTTAACAATGATAAACTATATCTGTTTTCATTCTCTACTTGATCCAAAATGAATCCACCTGAGATCATTCTTATGCATCTCCAACAGACCTTTCCGGTGCAAAAGCAATTTTGCGCACCAAGAAGCACAGAAAATACGAGTATAAATTACAAGCGGACGAATAAAAGATTGAGGAAATATGGAAGAAAAAGGAAATATGTATGAGTGTATATGTATATTTGGATGTGTTTTTAGGGAGAATGAATGAGCCGTAAAACGGCCCTGGAAATTTGATTGTGGATGTGTAGTGTTGAAAAAGGATGATTAAATGATTAAGGAAATGTATGTATGAATGAAATTTGATTTATGAGTTGGTGAATGAATTGATTAAGGAAAGCTGTGACACAGTAAATGAGTAAATAACGGAGCCACGGATTAATGACAGCTGATGAAGAAAAGAATGAATTAATGAATTAACTAGGTAATAAATAAATGGATAAGTATATCGCCACAAAAGGAAAAAAAAATCATTGACATGAAACGAGAAAAAATATTATAATTCTAATAAAAAATATTATGCAGCGAAATATAACTTCCACGTACCTGTTTGGCCAATTTCATAAGCTCATAACATTGTAAAGTACACTTACATTCTAATTTTCTTATCAATTTCATCATAAATGTAAAATTGTATCCTTTTTCCTGAATTGGTTCTACCATGCACAAAACCATTAAAGAACCATGCGCTTTCAATCTCACGGTGTTTGTTTAATTTATTGACAAGTTCAGTGTTTATCCTGGTCACAACCTCCAATAGTCTAATTCCTTTATTTTGCTGGAAATCCTTCTGTTTCCTGATAATTGGAATTTTACAATCCAAACTCCAGAATTGACAATCACTGGCCATGGCTGTCCCTGTAGATGGGAAATCCTATGCACAGCCACTATGCCCTGTAATTTAAATCGATCTTGGCGCCTTCCTTCACCAACGTTTGAATTTTCTATCTTAGATTTTCATTTTCCTCTCCTTTCAGTCGTAGAACTTTAATATTCATCTTTCTTGAGTATTGTTCAATCTGATTTGAAGCTGCACTTGCTTACTTCCATCTCCTGTCTGAGTCTATAAGTTCACTCCTCACCTTGTCTTCTCCTTGATTACCTCTTGTTATTTTCCTTGCAATTGGCGGTTCTCAAATTCCAGTGAATCAATCCGATCCATCAGCTCTCCTGCCCTCACATTTACTACCTTTCACATTCTACAACCATCTCCCTTCTCAGATCCTCCTTCACGTTCTCTAATAATTCCCTCGCAATAGTTGAGACAATTTCTGTAAGGTCGTCTCTATTAACCAGGTCAGCAATTGCACATGTACAATGTGCTCCCTCTGAGGTTTCACTTTATTTCCTCCAAGTCCAGCTGAATTGCTCTCAAACCTGCATGACTCGAATTAGTGTTCAATCCTTCCATAAGGGAACTACTATGTGATTTCATTTAATTTTGTTTGTTGCTTTGGTCTTTTTTCCACTTATACTTGTAGGTAATTTTGTTTGGACTAGAGTTTTCTCACTGCTCATCTGTGACACAGACAGTTATTACTCACTATTACTCACTGCTGAAGTTTTAACTCACTACTACTTACTATGTGGCATTCAATTCGTACTAATAAGATACCTAATGAACATTACTAATGAAGGTTTTTGACGTGCATTGTAAGAAACAAGTAATTATACTGCAACGACAATAATCACTTTTAACTCCCAAATTGTACAGGGTCATCTCACTATCTTCCACTTGTGGCTGCCATTAATGTCTACTCCCCTTCGTGGAAAATCTGCTTATATCCATATCAGCACCGTGTCGTCGGGCAGAGTAACGTCCATAAACGTTAATAGATATTTGTATAATATTACTCGTCCTTTAATATAAAATCAACATATGTTTGTGGGATTGGTGAATGCTCCTGTACACGCTACTTTTTAGCAACATGATGAGCGCATATTTTTGGTCCATCCAACCGAGTTTGTTCTGGTATAGTAGAATAAAACAATGGTTGTCGTCTGCGAAGGGCTCCGGCGCCCTTCGTTAAAAAATAACAACTTGGTCGTGCAAATCCATACGGGCCAAAATATAAATGATGTTGAGGTGTGACCACGTATACAACCCAGTGAATGTCAGGTCCTGTTGTCAAATCCAGGCTGACAATACCGTTTTAACATGCATGTGGCACCATTGATGCAAGTTTATTTCGGATAAAGACGATTTTGCCATCGCGAGTAAATTAAGATTGATCAATGGTGTGATCTTCTGCGTGTTGTACTGAGCTTTCGAAGACCTAAGCCCGATGATATTCGCCGACTTTTTGTGGTAATCGAAGGCATTTAACATTTTGTCTCGACGTGCCAGATCTGCGATACGCTCTGCAACCGTTAAACTCCTTTTCAGCGTCATTCCGGATGCAATTCCGACAATCCCTAACGTCGCAGCCTTTGCAGCCGCTGGTGCTGCTGCTTGAAATAATGCTTGAATCGCTGTAAGGAATGGAAATATTCCGGCTGTCTTTTGCATTTGTATCACCTCTGATTCGGACAATTTTAATTTCAAAGAGGTGTTATTGTATTTTCTCGCATGAAACTGAGCAAATTGTGTTTGGGTCAACCACACGGGGACATTTCTGTCAATTTTGCAGAAAAAAGTTTTAGTGTGACCCCACAATTTTTTTTATTATTGCATTTTGCATGTTTGTAAGTTGATTTTATACTCAGTCCGACGTTCACTTCATGATAGGGCATTGTTTAAATACGTAACATGTTCAATTATGTATTGTAGAAAAGTCTATCAATTTTCCACAAGTGTATCGAGGACCCTCATTAGACCCCCAGCACCCTTCAACAAAAGAGTCTAGTTAAAAATTATCAATGTATAGCATAAATAACCAGCTGCACTAACCGCACCTACCCGTGCATGAAAATACATGTCGACAATGAATTGTCTGTAGAACTCCAAGCTTTCCAATGAAAATTTAATAAATCAGGTACAAGGTGGGAAAGTCTTGTTAGGATATTTGCATACCTGTGCCATTGTTTTGATACCGGCCCATGTAAGACAATAGATTGTGGTTTGCACGTGCAATGCGAGGAGTGGCTTTTGCATGGTTATATCGAATTTCTTCAAAGGTTTCCTGATGACAATTTAGCCGTAAAGAAACTTCAGTCACTGTTAAGGTGTCAAATATCGGTCTTACTATGGGTTTGATTATTATCTCGCGATGCAATTTGAAGCACCAAGATTACATGTTTTGGTGCATTAGACCACGTTGAGTACTTATTTGCCAAGTAAAATGATGTCACAATAGCATCTGCTCGGTTGTAGCAGTTCTAGATTGCATACACGATAACAAACGTGATTCTGCAGTCAATGATGGGATTAGCACAGGCATCCACAAATTCAGTGTTTCTAGTAAAACTTTACCATCAACACCTCCTAGACGTGAAATCGCGTCGCTGCAACTGTTTTTACGAAACATGGTGACCGTGTGTTTAGCTCCAAAAATAACCTTGCAAATATCTCTCGAATGTTAAAAGTTGGTTGGGACCTGTCAACACAGCGATGTGAGCAGCAGCATGAGGCTCAAAAATAAAATTCATGATTAAGAACATCTGTTGTGTATGGTCTATAATGTGCATTGTTAGTTGCATCTTTAACAAACATCATTGTTGGGCCAGCTGTTCTGGTATAGTCATCCCTGTATCTGGCGAGTCCAAACATTTTTGTGACTACATCTACTTTGAGAAGAATTTGATTAGATTTTCTTTCCATTGATGGAACAAAGTGCTCTGTTAAAGAACGCCGTGATTGCGTCGTTGAGAAGTCCAACTTGGGCATTGACGGGGTAATTGTTATCGACGGCCTGTAAAAATTTTCCCTCCATTTCCAAATCTGCCTCATATGGAAGGAAGAACCTAGACGTCTCCAGCAGCTGTAATTATATTTTAATTGATTGGTGTCACTAGCTCTGTATGAGTAATATTGAAAATCTCGGTTGCTTCGAGCCACTAACATAGGTGCGCCCATGTCAAATGCAGGATCATATATATATATATATATATATATATATATATATATATACATAACAACTATATATATATATATATATATATATATATATATATATATATATATATATATATATATATATATATATCTTTGAATTGAGCCATTGTTTATACATTATTGATTCTGTCTGATACGCGTTTAGAAAGCCCCGCTTTCCAAATCCACTCCTCATTGCTAGATTTGCAAACACGGAATCTAAAAACTGTTGTTGAGAGGCTTCATCATGATTTGACCAACCGTAGCTGGCAAAGTTTCTGTCGATGGTAGCGTAACCGCTTTTGGTTGTCGAGTCACTAATCGTCGTAGTCAACACTGAAGCGACAGAACCGCCTGCGATCTCAGATGTTTCATCCAATCCACAGCAGCATTTTTTATGCTATCAACGACTCGCAATATGCTTAGCAATTGATGCAGCACGCGCGGTGGATACAATATGCTAGAAACGGTAGAGAAAAGAAACTTTAGAATACACTCTGATCCTGTACAAGTTTCATGGACTTATGTTGCACCGATGTCACGGGTGCGTTGTTTTCCGATCGAGAACTGAAAATCCGTATGCAGAGATGACAATAGAAGAATACGATCGACTTGTTAAAACAGATCCAGAATTTTGACGCATCGTTGAAGACTACGATATAATTGATATCAAGTCTTTGAATCCTAGCAACAGTTTGGTTTGAGAACGGATCAGTTCGATATGCTCGATACGAGTCAGATGAATCTCAAGGCAAACGAATATATTATTAGTACGTATTAGTTGTACAGTTGTGTCTGTAAATATGCTCGATTACCAACCGGTCACTCCTAAACCTGTAATTTTAAAAGAATGTATCGATGACGAATATATTAGTCAGTATTTAGGTCGGATCAAATGCAGAGTTCTTACACCGACGAAGTGGTACCATCCGGTGTTGCTTCGTCATTGCTAAAGAAAACCGATGTTTCCTTTATATCGAACTTCTGCCTAAAATGCGTAATCAACAAGAATCTTGCCGTCGCGATAAGTAATACATGAACGTAGGTAAGTGTGGAATTGTTTCATGCTTATGATCGTGGAAACCAATTTTTGAAATATAAGACATTTAGCACTTTTATACCAAAGAACAATACCAGAATATATCAACTGGGTTATCAAGTTAAAAGAAAGACGTGAGCGGTTATCCTCCCTGTTGGTGTCACACCCAAGAAAAAACTAATACAAGGAATGCTAATAATGCGCTGAAAGGATCGAACTGAAATACAACGAAATGGTGCGTAAAGTTTTGATTTGATAACGTACAAAGAGATCATCAAGTTTGTTGATCCTAACAAATTTGCCAACGTGCCCATAGCCACTTACGTGGTAGTCGATGCCTGTTTAAAATTGTACTCTAGTGGCTGAGAAACGACCCTTTAGGACGTGCACCGGCAAATATTTCAAATACCTGTTTTGTTTTCTAGTGGCGGAACCAAAACTTACGGCTACCAGTACCGAGAGACGAAAGGACTACTGCATACCAAATGCAAAATAAAATGACTGACCATCAGTCAAATCATGAATTGTGATGTGCTGAAAGAAGTCATAAATTTAGATCAAGATAATAAAAACTTCTGCGTCAATAAGTTCGTACGTTCGTCAGACTTCCAAGTGATGAGTCATGTTTTGGTGAAAATGTATCAGATTGTGAACGGAAAATGGGTATTACTTATAGATTACAACACTCTAATGTATGTGTACAGTATAAGAAATGGAGATTTCTAACGACAAGTGGCCATTTTGGGCAGAGACGTATGCCTAGAAAGATCAATTTCACAGAGGAAAGAAATGTGATGTCCAAGTACAATGTTTCAGTCTTTTGGCATGAAACACCGCAGACGGGAATATAAAGGCACAACTTAATTTGAACGTGTCTGAAGGTCTTCACGCTGTCACTAACCTCCACTGTTCTGTTCAGATTATTGTCCCCATGGATTACGTTAGAAGAGACAATTAACAGTTTATTTTATAAGAAATGAGGACTCAACCACCACTATTGTGTACAGATTCACATCAAAAAATGCATCCTCAACGGCACAGAATATTTTAATCATTGTATCTGAATGCTATAATAAGGTTGATTACTTTGAAAATGTTCAAATGGATAGATATTAACCAAATGCGAGGTTATTATAAATCTCGAGATGCAAAGACTTCTGCAATCAGTGCTGCACCGAATTAAGTGGAAGGAGATCAATGAAACGATTGAAGATGAATACATTGCACAAGACAATATTACTCGTTTGAATTTGGGATGACGTGTAATCTGATTATTAGATACTGAATCTCCTCAATCTTATTTACCTGCTAATTCTCTTTGGCGCATATATTACCAGTGCACGAAAAGACGTGGTCGCCCAGACGTTGTCTGTTTACGAAAAATTCGTTCTGTGGAAGGTCAAGAGAATAGTAACGAATCCCAGTATATCGCTGTGTGAAGCTGAGATTCATCACACTGTACCTACAGTTCATACCTACCAAGAAGTGCGTCTCACTAGTGATGTACACGAACATATTTTAAACTGGAGTTGTGTGCGTTATATTGTGCAATTGGAAACACGCTGTTGCTCATGGCGCAAAGTGACAAATGAATGTTTACACCACGAACATTTACAAAACGTCGGATTATACTGATTGACCTACACGAAGAAAAGAAATTCACTTTTTGAAGTCGCTGTGACGTTTTTTTTTTCATATGTTGTTGTCTTTGTTTAGTATAAAATTAAGTATACTGTTTTTGTAAAGATGTTTAGTTTCCTATGTGGAACTATCAGAATTTCCAAAACAACCCCAGAGTTATGCCTTCGTCCTCCGTCCTCAAAGTGATGAACAAAGAAGAGTCTTTTCAACACAACCAACAGCTTATCCAGACTTGGCCAGAATTAGTGTTTTATTAGAATGCAGCAGGAAGAAAGAGAAAAGAGGATAGGGCATACAACAATGTGAATATTAAAGTATGTAGAGACGAGAACAGATTGCACTACAACGTATAATTTACACAAATATACCACAATGATGAGAATTTCTGATTGTTTGACTTGACAAGAGGTTATGGTTTAGAAGCTCTACAACAAACCAGTAAATAAGACAGACTGTTGTTCCAACAGTTGGCTTCCATCGAAGATTGCTAAACTTCATCAAGTCAGAAGGTATAAATGAAAATTATAAGAGAATGTTCCTCGTGCTTTATTTGATATATCGTGAACTGAGCAACCAGCGAAAACGGATAAAAACAAGATACAATTAATTCCAAGCGATGGATAGTAAAGCATAAGAGAAAAGGTGAATCATTCAAATTGACTAGCGTCATCATTAAGGACAATTTGAACTGTATTGTCTAACTTTTTTCGTTTATTTCATAGCGAATAGCTTTTCATGTACCGATAACTAGCATATAATCGTCATTAAAGGCGCAAATGTTTCTAATACATTTTCAGATTGGTTACTTTTTTGGATAATGTGAAATATATGTGTTAGAATGTTATCAAACTCAAAACTGGCAATCAACGGAAATCGAGACAAATCCAATTTGAATGACAAACGTCATTGAAGTATCTAATTGTGTTTAAAGACATGTAGTTATATTTTAGTTTATTTTGTAAACTGAAGTAGTCAATATGAATATTTGTTAATCAAAAGTATCACAGGGTAAAGTACAGTATCTGACAATAACTTCAAACGTTTACCATTGAATTTTAATTTTCAGAAATTAATTTTTAATTTTATCATTTCGTATGTATTCTTGATTTCTTAACCATCCTTTTCTACACATTTTTCCAGTTACAGTTTTGTAGGACATCTCTTTGCATGTTCCATTTCCAATTGTTATGTACAATTCTTTTTTGTACTTGTATCGTCCATAATCCGAGTTCTATTAGCAATTTTTACTATGTTTATATATTCACGTGTCAGATAGCTGAGCAATAAAGTGATGGTGGTGATCAACCACTGCAAGCCTGACGATTACATGAGAGAAGTCTATAAATACATACGATTACACGAGAAGTCTATCGATTCAAAAAATTGCATCACATTTAGATAAACCTATCAACAGAAGGATTTACAATGAATCAACAATTCAGACGTTCCGCTTTAAATGCGCTTCAACAAGAAGGTTTTAGTTTTAATAACAATAATATTTGCAATGAATTTGCCAAGAAATATGCTATCATTACATTTAACTATTAAATGTACTTTAATGTTTTAGTGTTGTGAAAGAATTAAGTAAAGTAGGTTAGAATGAATAAGAATACAACGCTGACTAAATTCCTGCACAGGAAGCCGATACGTTTTCAATATTACAGCAAACGTCGAAGCCTGTTTAAAGCACATCATAGTCTAAATACCAGCTAGAAGTAGCAGTTATCATCAGATAACCATTTCAAGTTTGTGATACTGGAATGAAAAGAATATACCGTAACTGGTGAGACAAAATCTTATTAGCGACGGATACTTAACAATACGAAGCAGATGACTTCATACTAGAGTAAGATGATTACTCATTACACAAGAAGAAATGCTGAAATAGTTATCAATTTTGAAAATTCATTGATAAATCTGATATTGAAATGTATCATAAACAGATGATAGAGTTGGAAAAAACATCGGCAAGGAATCTGATACAACATAAAAACTATTGCAAGAACCGGCCGAAATGGTAGCGTGTTCAGAGCAAACATTGAAAAATCAACAGACAAGATAGAAAACAATTATTATTGCGTCAAATGCTAAAATAATTTTTTTTTAAGGCAAATGATTTAAAATTTACTGGAACAGATGGATCTATTGCAACGACTATATCAACACTTGCTCTGTATATATCAAATTTGGTCCAAAGTTTATCAGCTGAGGAACAAATGACACTATTGTTCTGTCTGGTGTCATGACGATAAGGTAGTTGGCAAAACAAAAGAAGGGCCTATTACGACTCTGTGGTCTTAAACTATGTAACAGAAAAGAACCATCAATTTAAGTACAATTCACCCATAATGTATTTGCCTAGAATACAAATAAAAATTGATAAGACATTTACAGTATTGTGAATTAATTGCAAATAATTTTAAATGTTATATCGTAATCATCACATTTTTGTAATTCAAATGAATAATTTAAATGAATAATTCCTCTCAAATTATATCTGAACAAAACTATAAACTCCGATCATATATTCCCAAAGACTGATATTACACAGGAATGAATAATAGTTTTACAAGATCCTTTATATACATGTTTCATTCGACCTAAGCCACAATAGATTTCTCTGGAGAAACCCATATTCCGAGGTCAAATTCAACCAAATCGTAAACCAGTTTGCTTCCATACCTTTATAAACTCATAAACAAGAGTAGGCCCTGAACAAAAATTTTAGCATGTACCTTAAAAATGTGGCAAATTTTAGCTAGGCAAAAACTCTCTCTCTCTCTCTCTCTCTCTCTCTCTCTCTCTCTCTCTCTCTCTCTCTCTCTCTCTCTCTCTCTCTCTCTCTCTCTCTCTCTCCAGACAGAGCAGCAGCAGCAATGACTGAAATATCAAACAACTATAAAAATGCTGATGATTCCTGGCTAAGTTGCTTCTTTCTAGATGAACATATTGTTGTACTGGTTTTAGCAGTAGTGGGCTTGTTATTTACATTGTTGATCAAAGTTCCAAACACAGGAACGTAAGGTTAGAGGTTTATGACATTTTAAAAGATTTAGATCATTGCAAGGATTAGTATTAATATAAGTATTTGCATATTTCGTGATAAAGATTATTTTTACGTTTCTAAACTAGATATTACATAAATTTCTTGATTGATGTAAAACATTTTAATAGAGAACAGTGGCATAGATCCTCAGACGTATGTTTTCAAATATTAATTTAACATCCTGTGGTATAATAGGCTTTCTTATCTTGTTGTTAAAAAAAGTTATTTTAGACTGGTATCTTTAGGTTCTTACCGAAGGCTTTGATATGCATTTCCTGCACATATATTAGGAAGCTTAGCTCTGGTCTTCTGAAGCAGTTTAATGTCTCTCACTGGGGCTACACCCAACTTTGTGTTGGCGTTATGGGGTCGTCATGCCAGATTATGCCCATTTCTGTTATATACCAGACATAATCAGAGAAAATTGATATCTTTATTATCGACACTAAGCAGCTACAATGGGGACCGTCGTTGAAAAAGATTCTGTATTATATCAACAAAATGTTAGCAAAGAAGAGACTGGATTATCATGACTCAAACTAGCTTATGACTTTAATATTTTTGTTTTTTTTAAAAAAATCCCCAAATAATATTGTTTTAGATTATTGCTGTTATTGTTATGTTATATAGCAAGATGTTAAAATACATATATGTAACAATGTAGACAAGTTAAATTTATTTTGTGAGATTGTAATGGCTTGTAGTTTCAGTAACATTACATTTTATGCAGCGTGAGATGTTACTGACAAACTTTTCCTGGCACCAGTAAAGTGTGTTACGTATGCAAGTGAAGTTGCATATTTATCATAAAGAAGAAGAGTTGGTTCTATAAAACATAAATTATACGTTCAACAATACAACATAAATCATCATAATACCAGAGGACTTTTTGTTATTTACATGCATTACTGTCCCATGATGTTAATATTCCCAGCATTTCACTGTTATAGAGTTTTATGAATTCTATTTCATATCACTGAGTATAATACTCATTTGATTACCAGAAAAAGTCCATGTTTGCCAAGATTCAGTGCAGAAGTAAAAAAAAGATATCTTGATATGGCTCTTTGATTAAGATATCTGGGGTTTTTTTACGACTTGAAAACATGTATTCAGCATTGTTAAATACAAATAATTTTGTTCTTGTGTTGGCTTAACGCCACTTTTCAGGAAATGATAGGCCATACAAGGCGGCTAGTATAAATGGCGGAGGAAACCCGGCAGGAATCACAGACCCATGGGAAGGATATGGCAAGTTTTCTCACATAACCGAAGAACCACATTGGCGGAACGCTAGCCCCGAACCCAGGTGAGAAGGCTCAGATACAAACTTTTGTTTCGGGATTACCAAAATCAGTCTTTGGAACATTAATATCAGCTTATATTAACATGAATAATGATTTGTGGTAGAGAAATGTTCTCCAACCAATTAATTGGATATTTGTGGATCTACAGGTAAAAACAATGTCAGTCAAAAAGTATAATAGTATGCTTAACAATATCCCTGCATGATACTTGTACTGTATACTTAATATGTTACGCATATGTACTTGTGTGTTAGTTTTAAATTTTTTTATTTTATTTTTATTTTCATTACATGTTATGATAACTTTATTCACTGGATTTGACTTTTTTCGGAAAATTCAGTTTTCTGTTTTGACCTGATTAAAACCACTAGTGTTGCTACATTATATTATTAGCTGACTTAGTTCCTGACCTTGGTTCTGAATTGGTTAACACTGAGTGAAAATAATTGGTCGTGATCAAGATTATTCTTGGCTTGAGTCAGCTCTGTTGCAAACAACCTTTTTTAAAATTCATTTCCAGTGTGGGAATCATTGATTCTTAGCTAAGGCTATACTAGCCTACGTGCTAATTGACATATTATTTTACTGCGTGGTTCTAATTAAGTGACCACGTGACTCCACCATCTGATCTAAAACTGAGCGTTAAAACAGATGTTTTTAGTGTTTTCAGTCAGTCGTAAATTGATACCTCTGGAGCTCAAAGGTATGTTTGTGTTGTGACCAGTTGAGTTAAATTTTGTATTTAAAATAATTTATTCACTCTAGAAAACATACAAGTGCTCTTCTTCATCAAAAGTCTTGGACAAAGACATTTAGTGGAAATTATTCTGGAATTCTAAACTGGAACATTATAAATTGTGATTCAACGAGGAACTGTTGACATCAGTACAACGACCTCATCTGACGTCATTGCCTTCCATATTGGAACTTCATCGGGATTCGAAATTTGATTCAATTAGAACTTTTTAGTGATAGGACTTATATTTTTAAATTCCAGGATTAATTTTTGGATTATATATACAAACTGTAAGTACTTTTCCATATTTTTACTTTCTTTTCTAGGGAAATAAATTATTTTGTTAAATTTTACAAAGCTTGTAGGCTTCACTCTTTTCTTCGTTACTTTTGTACGAGCCTACACGTAACAAAGAAAATTGGGGGCTTGTCCGGGATATATGAATATCGGCTAAAATATTTCAGAAAATTGTTTTTTTAAGTTTAAATTCCCCTAGTTTTCAGAGTTTTTTTAAAATCTCAAGTACTATTTCATATTTATTTGAAAGTTTTAGTGGAATCAACATGTTTTTTTCCACAATGTCTTCAAAAGTGGAGACTTTTCTTTCTAGTCCTACTCAGGAGCAGTTGGATTGTTTGAAAAAAGATGAATTGCTTGAACTTGCCAGAAACTACGATCCTTTTGAGGCAAAAGCTTGTTTAACGAAGCAAGAAATAAAAAACATTTTGATTCAGTATTTGGTAGACAAGAATGTTCTCGATAAAATTGTTTTGGCATCGATCAGTAAGTCTATATCACACTCTGACATAAAAGTAAAGGAATTAAAATTAAAATACAAGATGGAATTAGAGTTAACAAAGCTTGAACGTGAGAAAGAAAAAGAACAAATGCTATTGGAAAAAGAGGAGAGAGGGAAACAAATGCAGTTGCAATTTTAGAAAGAGGAGAGAGAGAGAGAGAGAGAGAGAGAGAGAGAGAGAGAGAGAGAGAGAGAGAGAGAGAGATGAAAAAAGAGAAGGATGCAAGGGAATTTCAAATTAGAATGAAAGAAATGGAGCTGGCAAGTGAAAAGCACATTCCCACTTCACATACAAATTCAGGTTTTGATATTACAAAGAATTTTAGGATAGTACCCCCTTTTAGTGAAAA